>CAJQZM010018113.1:0-13547 GCA_907164665.1 Colias nastes | reverse complement strand
ACACGACACTTCAAACACGACACTTCACACACGACACTTCAAAGACGACACTTCAAACACGACACTTCAAACACGACACTTCACACACGACACTTCAAACACGACACTTCACACACGACACTTCAAATACGACACTTCGATTGAATATATTATCCAGCATTGAGTTATCCCAAAGACGTATTGCTTAAGAATTTAATACATCAGTGTCTGGATTTTTTATTTAAAACAAGTGTACGGTGTTTGTCCGGGAAGCAGCAGTTGAATAATTTCCATACATTTGATTATAGATATGTATTTGTTGTTTGTGTTTTTTTTTAATAAACAGTTTATTATAATCTTATATATAAAAATGAATCGCAAAATGTGTTGGTAAGCGCATAACTCGAGAACGGCTGAACCGATTTCGATAATTCTTTTTTTATTATATTCCTTGAAGTACGAGGATGGTTCTTAAGTAGAGAAAACGTAAACATGTAGCACGGGCGAAGCCGGGGCGGACCGCTAGTAACTAATAAGCGGGCTTCTATTTTCAAGCGCAGAAACCTACTGAACTGAAATTACTTAGAACTCAAAAATGAATTACTGATGTTCTACTTATTACAAGATTTATGTAACTCTTGAATTTTTAATGTCTCAAATTTGTTCTAGTTGGAGATATGGGTGAAAGCAACGGATAGTAATTTCAACACTCAACCAGAGAAGTTTGATGATATCTGGAACATTCGAGGGATACTCGGAAACGCGTATCATAGAGTGAAGATCAATTTAATACATAAATAAGCAATAAACATTCGATTAAAAAGTGTCTATCCCAACGTGAAAAGTGTCTATCCCAACGTGAAAAAATATTTATCCCCTTTGTTTTATAGTACGCTAGGGACAAATTCGATGAATCACTTGTCCTTTGTGAATTCATAGCACGAACGTAGAGTAAAAAAAATGTAGTAAAAATAATTCAAGAGTCGGAAAATATCTATGATAATACCCAATCACATTCCTTATATTTCATTAATTTTATTTATGTGTTTGTACAATAACAACACAGTAGAAGTGCGAAAACAATATCTTAGAATAAAAAAATAACATTTAGATTTGCAGATTCAAATATTACTCACATAATATATTACGATTTACGTCTATCTGGTCATAGATTTAAATAAAATCACGGATTGGACTTGTAAGATCAAATATAGTTGTTAAGTTGCTCACATTTTTTAGGAATTTTATTAGTAATTATAAGCAAAGATAGCTTATCGATAATGAATCGCCAAATATGGGGCTAAGCACAAACTCAAGACTGGCTCCACCAATTCGGTTTTTTTTATATACCTACCTATGTTCTTATTGTTATTTATTTTTCATTTAGTAAGGCATGTAGTATTTTATAAAATGTATCATAAGTGGCCTGCACTGAATAAGTTGTGAATTACAATACTCGATATAATTAGACATAGTCATTTTAACTTCATTTTTTACATAAGTAACTTATAGCTAACTATCTGACGACTGTCAGTTTGGATAAATGGTAGAGAGGGGTTCCGATTTAGAAAAACGAATCGAGTGATAGAATTGTTAGTATTTGTTTTAATTTTATACCTGCTCTTTACACACAATTTGCTCATTTAATTAATTCTTTGTTACCTAAGAAATAAGATATTATTATACTTGTAGAGCCCTAAGGTTGTAATGATATTAGAATTTCCAAATGTATCAGTAGGTAAGTTATAATTTATTACTAATCAAGGTTGAATAAAGATTTGAATTAAATTCTAAGTATAGGTATAATACTCGACTTCCAAGTTTTTGTGAACAACTGTTTTATTTAAATTAAGGTCTAGAAATGATGCTATCATTGATGTGAATCATGAAATCTAAAGTAAGGTAGTGGTCAGACCAATGTAAGCATGCTACAAAATATTTAAATATTGTGATAAATCGTCGCTTTGCAGCAAGAATATATTCTAACCTTTAATATACGAACTAGTGATAAATTTATATTTGTTATCAGTTAAATAAATAAGATGTGTTTGTAATATTTGCGTTTTATTGTTTACCCAACCATTGAACATAACAGAAAATAAATAAAATATTATTTATTTATCGTTGTTGCCATCTCTGGTAAAAGGTCAGTTACAGAGATCTCTATCAACGTTGATAAATATATTTTTAAGCTATTGCATAGCTTCTATCGCGGGCCTTGAGCGCGGGGACCGAATCGAGAAATTCCGTAACGAAAAAACCTCACGCTCCCCACTCCGACGGGCACGGAGGTGTGGCTTGAAGGCATAGCATGCAATAGCTTTACCGCGGCAGTCCCCGAGTGCCACACGTCTTTTTTTTTAACATTGATAGGTTGTGATAATCCGATTGCAAAGAATTTCAACACAAAAGCTAACACATGGTGTTTTAGGTGGTAGAAATATCTTTTACAAATCTCTATATATAAAATTCTTGTATCAATGTTAGTTACCATACTCCTCCGATATGGCTGCATCGATTCTCATGGTAAGTGTACCTTTTGGATAGATATGAGAATCTGCCAACATATTTTTTTATATTCGTTCTTTTTTTCATATCCCTAAGCGATATCTTATCGCTTATAAAAAGGGCAGAACCACGTTTGCCAGGAGTCAGGACAGTTAACTACTAGACAATAAAATTAAGTATATTAAATTTTACGAGATTTCATTTAGATTTTAATTTGGATTGTGCTTGTAAAAAATGCAGATAGTTATAAGCAAACCTCTCTTTTTGCGTATCTACTTAAATATATTACCTATGACACTTTTAATTAGAGAGGATTTTGGTTGTTTGAATGCGCTAAGGCTAATCTCAGGAACTACTGGACCAATTTTAAAAATATTTCATCGTTGGATATCATCCTTGAGCGCTGAATCCGTGAACTATTTCGCATTATTAACATCACAAACAATCTAGCTTATTCTTGTATTTTCGCATATTTTACAACTAGCTGCTCCGCGCGGTTTCACCCCCGTGGCTCCACTCCTGTTGGTCGTAGCGTGATGATATATAGCCTATAACCTTCCTCGATAAATGGGCTATCTAACACCGAAAGAATTTTTCATATCGGACCAGTAGTTCCCGAGATTAGCGCGTTCAAACAAACAAACAAACAAACTCTTCAGCTTTATAATATTAGTATAGATTACTAAAGCGAATTCTCAGGGAATTATGGAGACTCCTGTCTATTTTTAAATATTAGGTATTTTACCAATAATGTTTATTTAAAGTTGATATGTGCGGTGGTTTCACCTTCAACTTAAGACTAGTTTAAAACAGGTTCCAGTATTCAAACAAGATATACTTTTCTTAGGTAATTAGTAAAAATATAGAAGGTACCGTAGTTAGTAATATCGTCTACATGTCTTTAAAGTTCAAAGGTGCAAATAATTAAATTTACTACCAATCAATTAGATACAATTAAATTCGTTATTAGCAAATCACATGACAGTAATTTACTAAATAATGTTGTACAATTCGTTATCAATTTTATTGTTAGGTCTATTTTATCTCGCTTAATTGAGAAGTCTTCAGCTTATTATCACATCCGTGTCGAGTTCACTTCGCGATGAACGTGTTAAGGCGGTTTCAAAGTGCAACTTCTCAATTAAAACAAATTATCAAACCGTACAATATTAATGATGTATCTAAAAGAAGTACACACGATGTAATTAATTTAGACATAGATGGTGAACTTTTAAAATTCCCACACGTTTGGCTGAGAGATAATTGCCAGTGTGAACAGTGTTTTCATACTTCAGCAAGAAGCAGAATAATCGATTACAGTAATTTCAACATCGACTCCAAACCAAAAGAAGTTGTTAGGGGTGCAAATTCCGTGAAAATCACATGGGACGACGGGCACACTTCAAATTTTAAACTTGACTGGTTGAAACTTCGAAGTTTTACACGGGAAAGTCAAAATAAATACACCGATATTATTTATAGGCCGAAAAGGACGACATGGCATGGTAAGGAATTTTTAAAAATTTGCGGCAAACATGATTATAATGAAATCGTGACATGTGACGAAGCCTTATATAAATGGTTATACGATGTGTCTGTTTATGGAGTTGCATTTATTCAAAATACACCAAATAGGGAAAATGCAATACAGAAAATCATTGCAAGAGTGGGTTTCCCTAAACAAACACACTATGGAGTCCAATTTATAGTGCAGAATGTTGCAAATACGAGTAATGTGGCGTACTTGTCTGGCAATTTACAAATGCACACCGATTTGCCGTATTACGAATATTGTCCCGGTGTAAACATGCTTCATTACCTCGTACAGACCAAGAGCGAGGGCGGAGAAAACCTGTTATCAGACTGTCATTACACAGCACAATATATGAAAGAACATTATCCAGAGGAATATAAACTTTTAACTAATACAGAAGTAGAATGGAGTGACATAGGTGTGGAAGATGGGAATGAGTTCTTCAAGCTATACAGATCCCCAGTAATATGTTTGGACACTAGTAATGAAGCAATAAGGATAAATTTCTCAATTCCTCAAAGGGGTAATCACTTTCCAGGCTCTTTGGATACTGTAGCGCCGTGGTACAAGGCTCATAAACTTTTCCATGATTTAAATCAAGAGTTTGCTGCGAAATTTAAAACTAAGGAGGGAGATATACTGGTATTTGATAATATAAGATTGTTACATGGAAGAAATAAATATGAAGATAAACCGAATAACACAAGAAAGCTTATTGGTGCTTATGTTGATTGGGACGAAATGTACTCGAGATTAAGGTGTTTAAAAGTCAAACTGTCCCCTAATAGTGGCATTTTGTAGCCTACATGAATTGTATTATATGTATGTAATTATAATTTTTATAAATAAAAATATCATTCTTAATGCTGTTTTAATTAAACACTGCACTACTTATATCCAAACTCTTAATTTATTATTTTCCATTTCAGCAAAAATCTTAATTACAGGTATTAATTACACAATATATTAAAGAAATTTCTCAGAAAGCTTTAATCTTCAATATAATATATGTATACAATTATAATTTTTACAACCACATGTTGGAATATAAATGATACACCTATTCCGTAATTGCAGATCTCACAACCTGTCCTAGTATATTGAGGTCTGCAGATTGTTTAACTTTTTCATACCACTTATTAAATAACTTCATTTCGTCTGAGTAAGTAATACATATAACAATCATGTAAGTTCCACATATGAATCAATACTAAAGTTCCTTAGACCAAACCTCCTTATTGGCAATATTCTTTGAAATTCAACCATCTCATTCATTTCTATCATTGGAAATTCTTCTAAATCTGGATTAGTAGCCATGGCTACAGCTGCAGACTCATTTGTAAATAAAAGTATCATAAAACTTCTATCTTCTGGAAGACTTTTGAACTTATCACTTAGAGTAGTTAAATTTAAAACAAAAGCTCGCATGTTTTGTTCAGCTTGCACTAAATAACCGTCGCAGATTTCATCAAAGAAATCATTCTTGTCTAAATCGAAAACGAATTTCATCAAAGGTTCATGTTCATTAGTTGTAATAACAAACTCGATACGCTTTAGCTGTCCACTTTTCAAACATTCCGCGGCACTCTTCAAACATAAATCTATATATTCGTTTACTTCTGGATGCATAGACCTATATACTACGACGCTATATTTTTTTCTTGTTTCAAAAATGCTTCGTGGATATATGGAAGCATAATATAAAACGTTATGAAAAGCAACTCCTAAAAACTCCAAAATAATATCACTAACGCAGCTATCCATATCGGTTAAACATAATTGTTCAATGTTTAGATAAGTTTATTGCTTGATGATTGAAAAATACGGTATTCATCATATAAATTTCATTTTTTACTTAGAAAACAATTGTTTTTATAAATATTCAAGCAAGTTTGTTTTCAAAATATTACGATTTCAAACGAAAGTGACAGCGAGGGTGACCATGTGGTGACCATTAATAAAAAAAACGAAGTGCTGCTAAATGTTACAACTTTTTTAAATGTAACATAATTAAAAATTGCAAAATATACAATAAAACGGCAATTATATGTTCGAACAAACGTTATTTATTGAAGAAAAAACGATAATAAATGTCTATAAACTAATATTGGAAAAAAATAATAATTTTGAATGGGGGGGCCAACCAAACAGTATATTTCTATTTTATTTATTGTTAATAAACAATTAACAAACAAACAATTATTTATTGACAACGGACGACTTTGGTCACGACACCTGGTGTTCAAAAAAAGTACTAGTTTTAGTGTGCACTTTACACTTTACACAAGTAGACAAGTATATTACCGAATCTATTAAAAAAAAAATTTTTTAAATTAATTAAAAATTTTACCGAAAAATGGAAGTTATAAAATCGAATCTTCGTACTAAAAATAAAAGTAGAGTTTATTGTGCGGGGAACGGTTGTGGTAGTAAATCTCTTACGAATTTAGAAGTTAGTTTTCATGCTATACCTAAACCTGGTAGCAGTTTTGTTTATGTTGAAAATTATTTCGGAAAAAAAGAAAAAGTAGATCGATGTAAAGCCTGGCAGCGTGCTTTAAAATTGAAAAATATAAATCCGCATAAGAGAGTGTGTTCATTACATTTTCAAAGGAATGATTTTATTGTACCAAGTAAGTTGACAATGTTTAACCTCAAATATAAATGTTTTATATAAATTTAAAACTAATTGAAAAATTTGTTTTTCAGGTGTTATTACTAAAAAGATGACTTTAAAAAAAACATGTGTTCCATCGTGTAATCTACCAAGCTCTGCTAGAGAATCAAATAAAGCTAAAAAAATATAGAAGCACAACATCAGCGTCTAGTAAATCGGAGTTTAAAGAAGGATGCTGTGAAAAAACATAATGATAAGTATTAATGAGGATTCATTAATCCATTCATGATCCAACAAATTGAAAAAATTCATTTATAGAAAACATAAATAATTAAAATTGATGACACTAATTCAATGTAAACTTATGGTTAATTCTTTTGTTGCACACAATACGTAGCCATGTTTTTTAAGCCCCGCCCACTGGTCCGTTGTCAATAGCAAACAAGAACAAACCATATTAACTAACGATGGCATTAAAACTAAAAAAAAAAATATTTGTGTGGGGCCAGGTTTAGTGAGCCCCTATTCATCACTAGATGTCACAGTAATAAAATATAATAAATCTCATATTGATATATATATATATAATTTATCATAAATGACGCTAGTAGTTTGTATATTATTGTTATATTATAAGTTTGCTAGCTGCAATCAATAATTTAAATAGCCATCGAAAAATACAACGTTTTTTTTGTGCTTTATAATGTTAGCATTATATTTCATGAATCTTATAATATTGAAATTGAATTCAGCGCCATCTATTAGAAGGAGGCTGTAGTCATTATTAATTTCGATTCTTCTAGTCACCACTGGATGTCACTGATATAAAATAAATGATATTGTAGATGACGCCACTAGTTTAAATTATATAAATAAATAAAGCTTTTTCGCATAATTATGAAATTTTTCATAAATGCGAAATGGGAATTAAATTGATGTGAATTAAAATGTTTCTAAACATTTTAATTCACATAAAAAAATGAATAGTGCCTTGTTTATTTAATATCACTGATTTTCGCCATCCATATTGTAATGTTTGTACATTTTATTCCGTAAATGGGCATTTTCACAAAAATGTATCCCCTCCTTGAAAAATATTTTTTTTTTGATAGTCTAACTATTCAGATATTAAGAAATTGAAAACAGCGTCATCTATTAGACTCTGGCAGTAATTCTTGTGCAATTACTTATTACTAGTCATCGCTAGATGTCACAGTAATAAAATATAATTAATCTGATATTGATGTAGATGGCGCTAGTAGTTTGTATATTATTGTGATATTATATAAGTTTGCAGTTATATCAATATTTAAATAGCCATCAACAAATTTAACAATAAATTTTTTCTTAGTGCTTTATCGTGTTAGCATTATATTTTATGAATCGGATAATATTGAAATTAAATACAGCGCCATCTATTAGAAGGAGGCTGTAGTCATTATTAATTTCAATTCTTCTATTCACCACTAGATGTCTCTGATACGAAGTATAATATTTTCAAACATTGCATTAAGTATATGAAATGCCTCAAGCTACGCCAAGGGGTGGCTTGAGGCAATATTAAATGACTAAATTATTAAATAAAACCTCATAATCTATTCTATATTTTCTTTAATATTTAAATAAACAATTTACACATATTTTTCGCATGTTTCATTTATTTGTCGGGCAGCGAGTCCAATCCCTGTAAAGAAAACCAATTATTCAAATTGACTACTTTAAAAAGAGCTTATTGAATATTCAAAATTGCATAATTTATTATTTGTACTT
The DNA here is from genome assembly GCA_907164665.1 of Colias nastes. Lineage (NCBI taxonomy): Eukaryota > Metazoa > Arthropoda > Insecta > Lepidoptera > Pieridae > Colias > Colias nastes. The sequence goes on along the minus strand of CAJQZM010018113.1, from coordinate 5,139 downwards.
TGACAATTTCTACATGTTCGGAAAATAGTTTCTAAGGAGAAAAGGTCAATTTTATATAACAGCAACAATTTAAAATGTTACAATAATTTTGCTTCAGTTAATTTTGTTACTATCTACCAATTAAAAAAAAATGTTTGCAATTTAACATTAAATAGTAAATTAATATTACAATAATTTTTACCATCTAATATGCAGTGTAAAGCCAGATCCAGTAGCTGATATAAGATTAAAAGACTTATAAATGAGGTCAATCAAACTTCTGTAATACTTTTAAGTTTTTGGGTAAAGTAGGGCAAAGGACGAGCCCCTAAAGAGATGATATCCTATACCAAAATAAAATACATACTATATTGTGTTCATACTCACATTAACTACATATGGGCTCCCGGTAATCCTCATGTCTCTTTGGTATATTCTGCGCTGCCAAAATGTGTCAACACTGCGTTTGTGGTGCTGTAAAGTGAAAAGTTAAGTAATAAGTAGACGTGGTTTAAACCCAGACTTATAATGTTAGAGCAAGCGCACAAGAGCAACTTTGTCTCCGCAACTATTTTGTCTCTCCCACCTATGGTCTAGTATGAGTGCGCGCACGTAGCGACGCAACTCCCCATAGAGTTGATGGGAGAGACAAAATAGTTGCGGAGATGAAAGTTGCTCTTGCGCGCTAGCTCTTAGGCCGCGTTTCCACCTGCAAGAAAACTTCCGCGAGAAATGTCCGACAGTCTGTCTGACAGCAACTTGCATGTCTACTTGCAGGTGGAAACGCGGAATTAGACTTGCAAGTTGCTGTCAGACAGTTCTTGCAGAAGTTTACTTGCAGGTGGAAACGGGGCCTTATGGTTTAACTTAACTTTAGTACAGAGCTTTAAACTTTTTCTAATCTATTGTGCTTGTCTATGGTTTAACGCCAAAAAATGTTTAGTAATGAGACTTTTGCTCAGACCATGGTTTTAATCAGTTTTAGACCCGGTTTTTTGTTAGTGTACTAAGTGATAAGTCCTGATTATCAATTTTACTCTTATATACATACCTATTTGCTTTTATGTATAGACAGATAATATAAAATACATTTTGTACTAGAAAATTTGAAAGAGGTTTACAATCTTGTATCTAAAAATAATATTCTGCTATGACAGAATTAGACAAAATCTTTTAAATCTGTAAATACTAGTGATGTAACCAAAGTTTACATGTTGTGCGTCAAATTATGTAACTTACGTTTCCTAGTGTTAAATTGTGAATGTGATACAGTGCCCATCCTGGGACACCAAGACCAGCTGTTATTATGGCGAAACTAGGAATAATCTCGTACCACATATTAACAAAATCTAATATTTTCAACCGCAAAATATACTTTTCTACGAGTGTGACAGTTAACTGCGTGTGCGTGTTACCAGCGTTACGTAGAAATTACAGTTCAATAATTAATAATATCTCTACAGCTATTATTTGTGAAAAATCCACGATAGAAGACAAAAGTAAGTAGAATTATTTATAATGAAATAAAATAAATACATAAATTACAAAATTTACACGTAAAACACTAAAACATTTGTAAATAAATATTTCTACAACCAAGCGATTAAAAAAATTTTTTAATAGGGAATTAGTACTTTTCCTATGGTTAAATAGTGGCACCAGTATAAACCCAATCCTGGTAATCCTAATCCAGCTGTAATAATCGTCAAAGGAACAAGTATTTCAAACCACATTTTTACAAACTAATCGGATTAAGTTTAAAATTTGTCCTGTGTTTCTTTAATATTTTATAGTATGAATGCTATACTGGTACTTTAACAACAACGTCAAAGAATAAGGGAATATGACATTGAAATTAAATTACTTTTCTTGTACTATATTTCTCACCAGATTTATTTGTGTATAAAATAAGAATGATAGAATTTTGATTACTAGCAATTCCCAACTTTATAATCTGTGATAATACCATAATATTTTCATCTGATCATAGTTCACATCTTACCCTTATCTGTGTACTAGGTATCCGGTCATCAAACATGGCAGACGTACCGATCGATTGTGATTTCCCTGTCTGGGGATTATTGCCGAAAAAAGAAACAGGAGTTGTTTCTTTTTTGAACAAGTATCCAAATTATGATGGAAGGGAATCTATTATTGCAATATTTGATTCGGGCGTTGACCCGGCGGCGTCTGGGCTCACGGTAAAGAATTATGATTTGTCATGATTTTGTTTGAGTTTAAAGTTTAAAATTTTACATTTTTATGACTTAAATTTTGCAGATCACAAGTACAGGAAAAACCAAGGTGATAGAAAGATTCGATTGCAGCGGTTGCGGCGATGTAGATACAAGCACAGTAATAAAAAAAGTTGTAGATGGATGTATCACCGGTATTACGGGTCGCAAGTTAAAGGTAAGAAGTGAATTATTGAGCAGTTTATTAAAAATAAAGTTTCAAGTGCTGATTTTGTTGCATAGCAATTAGTATGATTTTTACAGCTGGGTCAATGACATCTCCATGTGTCATTCACAGCTGTTCATTGTCATATTTTTACTTTGTTGCTATGTTCATGTACAAAATTTTTTATGCGCGTATTTTGAATTTACAAATCGAGAAAATGAATTTAAACCAGCTACCATTTAGGTAATGTGTTTATAAATTATATTTCCAAATTGTATTATAAAACTGTTGAAAGGGTAGTTATTTAGAGATGGTTCTAAAATTCTCAATACAATGTGAATAAAACAAAATATGTCATAATTTTTATTTAAATTATATAGATTGAGGAATCATGGAAGAACCCCACAGGGGAATGGCGCGTGGGTGTCCTTTATCCATTCAGTCTATACCCCACGAGGGTGAAAGAGAGGATACAGGAGCACAGAAAAGAACACTTATGGGATGTGGGTCACAAAAAGGCATTCGCTGAAGCCAATAAACAGTTGCAGGACTTTGAAAATGAAGTTGGTACGATATTGTTATGTATTATGTTATGTTCTTTATGTAATATTATATAGATATACCTCAAATTAAGAATAAATGATTAAGTTTAATTATGCCATAAATGTTAACACTTTACAGTATCAAAAAATTCAACTCTCAGTCCAGAAGATAAAGTAATGAAAGAGGAATTGGAAGCCAGAGTGGAGGTGTTACAGAATGCTGAAAAGAAGTACAATGATTTGGGTCCCACTTATGATTGCGTGCTGTTTCATGACGGAACTGTTTGGAGGTATGTGTATGACATAGTAATTAAATTTTATTGCTAGAAACTTATTTGAAATTATGCAGGAAAATAAAAAGTTGTCTGTGCTGCCTTTTCCCCTTAGTCACCATAGTTATTAAAATGTTTTATAGAAAATCAAGCATTAAATTGTGAGTGTGAATTTGTATAATATCTAAAATTGTAATTAATTAATGAGTTGTATGTGTAGTAAAAAATAACAAAAATCGGGGAAGTTTTTTAATTGATGAAAAAATCACCTCCTTTAAAAATTTTTTATCAAATGTATCCTCTTTATAATACTATTTATAGTTATAACAAAAGAGAACCATCACTATATCAGATCATAATCTCATTAAACTTACAGAGCATGTATAGACACGTCAGAGACAGGGGACCTGTCAACGGGGCCTCTGCTGGGCGAGTACAGTGTGACGCACGAACACACGCACCTAACTGCCTTGGATGAGATGACTGTTACCATTAATGTACATGACGAGGGCAACACCCTTGAAGTTGTGGGGATGTGCTGTAAGTAGTGTGTCTAAGCTAAGTCTTACATAACTAAACATTTTATAATTAAGTAAATATATGTGTTGGAATGATTTAGTTTGAAATATGAGAATAAACATGCTTTATTACAAATACAAAATTAGGTAGAAGCTATCTTTTATACCAATTTTATGACGTATCAGTGTGTGAGGGACAAAAACACGAATATTTCTACCTTTGTGCCATATTTATTGACACCACAATAAAAAAAAATCTCTACTTAAGTTAGTGTGAACTTTTTATATTTGAAAATACATAAACAATAAGAATAAACACCATATTCAGTTGCAATTAACCAACTTTACATAAATTTCCAGCGACCCACGGCACACATGTAGCTGCTATCGCGGCCGGTTATTTCCCAGAGGAGCCAGACAGGAACGGAGTAGCGCCTGGAGCACAAATAGTATCATTAACCATCGGTGATAGTAGACTAGGGTCTATGGAAACTGGTACAGCGCTGGTTCGAGCCTGTATCAAGGTGATGGAACTGTCGAAGAGTATGAAAATAGATGTTATAAACATGAGCTACGGTGAACACGCGCATTGGTCGAATGCTGGGTAAGTTAAATTTGTTTTACATTATATTTTATTGTGTATAAAATATAGGCAATTTAGCTAATGTTTCAGAATATTAAATACGCAATATCTTCTTTCGTTCGAGGGTTAAAACTCGTGGAATAGTAATTATTGTTGCATTCATAATTAATAGTCACATGCTTGAACATAACTTTCAATGAAAAAATCTTCTTTACCTTGTTAGTAATTATTTGATTCTTTGCCAACTGCCTTTTCTCCGTTGCAGTCGTATCGGCGACATAATAAGCACAGTGGTGCGTCGCTACGGCGTGTCGTGGGTGGTCTCTGGCGGCAACCACGGGCCCGCGCTCGCCACCGTCGGCGCGCCGCCGGACATCGCGCACCCTGTGCTTATTGGTGAGACGCACTCACTCACTAAATAACTAAGTTATTAGCCAACTCAGTCGCTTACTATTTCACTTATAAACTCACTCACTTACGAACTAACTCACACTTATTCACTTAATAACTAACTGACATATTAACTCAAACTCACACACTCACTAACTTTCTCACATACAAATTACTTAATCACGCAAATTATTTTTGTTGTGTTTTGCAGGTGTAGGCGCGTACGTGTCAGCGGAGATGCAGAGCGCGGCGTACTCGATGCGCGCGCGGGCCCCCTCCGGCGCGTTCAGCTGGAGCTCGCGCGGGCCGTGCGCGGACGGCGCGCTCGGGCTGGCTGTGTGCGCGCCCGGTGGCGCCGTGGCGTCTGTGGCGAGGTACGTGCGGTGTGTGTGTGTGTGTGTGTGTGTGCGGCGCGTTCAGCTGGAGCTCGCGCGGGCCGTGCGCGGACGGCGCGC
>CAJQZM010018106.1:0-14338 GCA_907164665.1 Colias nastes | reverse complement strand
TCGGTCCAGTAGTTTATGCGTGAAAACCATACATACATACATACATACATAATTACAAACCTTTCCTCTTTATAATATTAGTATAGATTATAAATATATCAGAGGAAGAACAGACTAACCTATATTCTGTATATAATAATTCACGATAGTGCCAAAAGAATGTACAATAGCGCACCTCCAAAATACTCAAACATTACGAAAGGTAAAAAACTGGTACAATTCAAATCTTCGGCAGCATTTCCATATCAATGGGCCATATTTTACGAGTATAGTAGGGATAAGATGATATATGTGTTGAGAATAATACACGTGATTTACGTCCGCGAGATACTGTGCGCTTTTAGATTCGTTACCAATTCCAGTATTGATGGGAATTAACACTTTAGTTTTGTTAGGCCGGTTATACATGAAGTGGGAAAGGTGACCTTGGAGGGCGTAAATTTTTTAATTTTCAATTTTGTTAGTATAAATCGCTAACTTATAATGAAGAAAAGACAAGAAGACAATTCGATTTAGTTTATTTTCCAAATCAGAACACTTAGACCATATATTTGGAATCATAAATACGTGCGAAATAGTGTATATTTTAACACGTTCACTGCGTAAAAAATAACAATGACTTTCAGCTGGTGCGGTGGCAGTCCAAAAAAAGCACCCACTTGACTTTCTTAATGTGCGTGGCAGGCCCTTTCGACACGACAGCTCTGAGAAGTATTAAAGCTCTATTATCTTAGCCAAACCATAAAGTATCTATGATTTTTTTACAGTTTTGAAATCTTGATGAATCACTTGTCTATACATTGATCCCGCCCCTGGATTCTCTAAACAGAAATTGAGAAATTAGCAATCGAAATTGTCAGGCCGACAAGGCCTGATCCCGCACCAAAGTGTAATTTTTATAGTGATGGGATAGTGAAAGAAAATAAAATATCGAGTCATTAATTTTATTTAAATCTTATAAGCACTAAGCCAAACATAGTAGGTAATTAAAAACAAAATTAAATACAATTCTTTTTATATAATTAACTTTAACTATTTAATGTGTTCTTACCACGATATTATTCGTAACCGAGTTATCATGGTCCTGACATAACATGACGAAGTTTTGTTCCACTCGGACTGATGTAAATATCATTTCTAGAATCAGGGTAGTCATATTTTTTTCTTTTAGGGAAAATTTCTTCGTCACTTAAGTCATCGCCGAGAATACTTTGGCGTTTATAATTTGCTGGGCGGATTATTTTATTTTCTAAAATTGTGATTTGTATTTAATTCGTTTAGTCTCTTCGTAATCGTCTTCAGTATCACTATTACTTACATTTTCTAGCGTTATTTTTTTTTACGATGCGCCATCTTGAAGTCGATGAGCGCGCGTCCTTCTTTTGACTGCACAACACTACTGGCGGCTCAACGCGTACGCATCTGCACAGTGCGGCAACAGGTCGCTACCGGTCACCCACCGAAACAGGCCCGCTCCCGCACTGAGGTAACATTTTTAAAGTCCTGTGCGGCGGAGGTCGAAAACGACCTGTCGCGTAAGTAAACTGCCTATATTACTACATTTCTTGCCACAATTCGAAAACTATATTTGTCTCTATCATGCTCGTAAAAATGCCCAGAAAACCTGTTCCGCACAAGCGAGAAAGACCTGTTTTTTCCGCGCGCACAGTGATTTGGCACAGCACCAGGCCGATTGTGGGTGACCCGCAGTGAACGTGTTAAACCACAGGCACCTTAACATAAATGTATTTTCTATAAATTAAAATGATACCTAAATGAAATGCGACACAAAATTAACAAAACCGAATCGAACTACTGAACAATAACCCTTTCACCAAACCTCTAAAATCTAAATCATCAAAGGAAGCCACAATTAGCTTAAAACTCTTTGTCACTACACAATAAAATTTACGTTCAGAAAGTGCCCTAAAAATTTCTTTAACAACATCAAAGATACATTCGCGGAATAAAGTAAAATCAACAATAGCCATAACGTAATTGTAACACAAAAGGAGACGAAATTATCACAAAGACAAAAGAAAAAGTGGAATGAAAACGACGGGACCATTGTTTTGTGTTCATTGATCACGGGTAACGGGTTCATAATGGAATTACCGAACAAACCGCCCGATTGTAAAATATTATAATATTTGTGTTCCTATGCTGGGACAGTTCCGTTGAATTTGTGGAAAGGTGACACCTGTGTTTGGGAAATTGTCAATAATTTTATTTTTATATCTGTTTATAGGTGTATTGTTTGAGAATGTTTCATAATTTTTCGTGTTCTTCTATTATATTTAAATTTTTCATATTCATAAGTATCCTCCTCGTAATATCTTTTCGTACTAATAACATAAACCTGAAAGTTTATCAAGATGGATCGATACATATTTACTGCTCTTGCATACAAAAACAGTTGACCAATCTGAAGCCCTTTTTCATATAGATATTATAGTCCGAATTAACAGTTTGGAAGCTTTTCACCAAATATTACAAGCAGCCAGAAACAAGATTGAAACTAGCAAAGAAGGCGGGTTAGATCCTGGGGTTTCTCCTATATATACCAAATAGATACAAAATCCAGCAATAAGTCGTAATTGTACCAAAGAATGCATGAAAGTCAAACAATTAAACTCAAAAGTTTCACCAGCGTGCTGAAGTCGGGACTTGGGAGCAGATGTCGAAAATTGCACGTTGTACTTTAAATTCAATATTTTGTACGTGCTAGCTAGTTCTTTGTGTGTAGTACAATTATGTGGAGCAAATTATCTATTGCATTTAATGTGAAAATGTATTTCTTTAGACTAGCTGTGCAACTTCGTCTGCATTAAAAAAACGTTTTAATACATTTTTCGTTGATGTTCCGTTTCTATTGGTCAAATTGTGGGGATACATATACCTTCTTGCATAATAGACGTTCTAATATTTTAGCCCATGTGCAGCTAATCAAGACTCTACCACAGTATCAAGTTTCATCCATCCGATCAAGCCGCTTTTGCCTGAAAGAGATTCTCCTCACACTCGTGTTTATAATACAAGCACATAAAAAACCTATTTAATTTCAAAACCAACCCTGCCTTGACCAACATGGTCTTCTATTAGAAGAAGCTCATAATGATCACTTAAAACGGTAGCAGATTTTATTAAAATAATTTCATCAAAACCAGATTAGAGGAATTCATTTACTTATGGAAACGTTTAAGCACACGAGTGTCTCGTAATTACTTATCTCTATCTCTTTCCCACTAATTAATAACGCGAGGACGTAGGGCTGTCACTTAATTGAAAAAAATGTTAATAAAATTAATACTAAAAAGAAAAATTACCGCATCTTGTTTTGGTATAAGTTTGTTTTAGCTCAGTACTTTTTAAAAATGGTGTACACCTTTTAAGAGGGACTCGGTGTGTAAATTCTACAATTAAAATTTCTTCTTATTGTCTTTACTTGCCTGAAGCCTCAAAAATTGAAAAGAATTCCAGAACGTCGCACAATTTAAAAGACATTGTAGCTTTGAATTGTAATTCGAAACAACAAGGCCTTTAAAATATTTTCACGTAAATAAAATTATGTAACTGGATATTTCCTTTCCACAATAACGAACCTAAATAGAAGTTAATAACAAAAGCGAGCATATTTGTTATTTATTTTTAAAGCAAATAAATACTGTTGTTGTAGCCCTAAATAAACCTAACAGTTTCTATTGTTTCACAAATTCGGGGCTGGATACCAAAAGTTTTTAATTCGCTCATAAAATTATTATAGATGGGTTTGGGCCTGAGTGTTGGCGTGGGCTGGATTTTATGTTATATTGTGATTGCTGAGGAATATTTTAATTAAATCATATAGTTTTAACTTCATATCTACTCATTTAATATATCCAGAGACTTTGTCACTTTGAGATGTGTATTCCTTTAATATAACTATGAAGCTATGACCCTACAGCGCGGACAGGATAAAATAAAACTTCCTCAATTACGGAAAATATTCTTATAATAATTTTGGTATGTCAAAGAATAAAAACTCCGACCGTCGACGAGATGTCACATCTGTCAAACTGCACCTCGTTCCAAAATTACTTTTAAACAACAGTTAAAACGTCTACTTTTGGCAGAACAGCAGAGTAACGGCATAGTATTTAAAGCACCAATAAACAAATAAACTGATCAACTTATTATTTAAATTCATATTTATTTATTTATTTATTATCTATTACTTTGTATTATTTATCTGTTTATTATCTATATTATTATTATTATATTATTATTATTATATTTATCTATTTATTATCTATATTATGATTATTATATAGCAGTGGAAAGTCGAAAGCACACCCTCCAATCGGTCTTGACAGAATACCAGCGCTGTAGTCGCAGCTTGCTGCGACTATGGCAGAAAGCTGAGTCAAGACCCTTTTCTGGAAATGCAGTGCACACACAGACCACAGTACGAAATTCTCAGCGAACATGATGTCTAATTTTATGTATCGTACTTTCTTTCTTGTTCTATTTTGTGTTTTCTTCTTGTGTGTGTACCTTTTTCTAGGAATAAATGTTTTTTCATTTCATTTCATTTCACCTGAAATGATAGGTATCCAATCCCATGTCCCTGGAGTCAGAATAAATATTATGTAGATAATAAAATATTTCCTCAATCAGCTATTCTTCCATGCATCCATCATTTATTAAGCACGATTCACGCTACGCCGGGAAACAAATTAAACAATATCCATACACAACGCCGTGCCCCATCCGGGCCCTGTGCGTGCACGGCCGAGCCATGTAAGTATCACTTCATATAAAAATAATAATGTTTGATCGAGCCCCGGACGGGGAAAGACCCTGTCGCGACACGGTGTAGCGTGAATCATGCTTTATTAATTAACGTGGCCCAAGTTCACAACAAACCTTGTCTTAAAATCACAATTCCCATTCGTAAAAAACTAAAATACTTTATAATCTATACAGATACTATTAAGTAAACAAGAATAAAGAGATTAAAGATAAATAAAGCTAAACCCTCCGGTCCATGGAATACATATCGCCTCCCATTCGATAGTCGGTACACGTGTGAAATCTTACGGTATTCAATCTAAGGGGAATTAAGACGAGGATGTATTACTTACGTGAACTTTTTATTAAGGGCAGGCTACGAAAACAGCGATTTCATAGTTCTATATAAATAAATCATAGATTTCTACTCATTTATGTGCCGCAGCTTTTGGTTAAATCAGCCGTTTCGTTAATCGCCTAGGCGGATCGCTATACGCGCTGATTAACTTTAAAATAGTTCAAGAAGACGTATATATTATAATGATGTATAGTCTAAGTTACTTACCCTATCCTACTTCCTACTAATATAATAAATGCGAAAGATTATGAGGATGGATGTATGTGTATGTATATAATAAACATATTCTTTCACGCAAATACTGCTGTACCGATTACAATGAAATTTAGCACACATATAGACGGTAACTTGGATTAACACATTTTATCCCAGAAATCCAATGGGAACGGGAACTATGCGGGGTTTTCTTTGAAAACGCGGGCGAGCCGCGGGTGGAAAGCTAGTTATTAAATATAGCTCATGAATCGCATATCTAATGGCCTATAACTGAACTCGAGCTGTATCTATCGTATATTTGCAATTAATTAATCCTTATCCCAGCGAATGTATTTATATCACGTAATACCTTTAAATAATATCCGTTTTTACTTAATAAGGAGCATCTTAATTAAGCAAATAATAAATGTATGAAAAAATATTTATTTATATAGCTGTTTGTGGAAAAACTGATACTGTATCACTACATAGTATAAAACAAAGTCGCTTTCTCTGTCCCTATGTCCCTTTGTATGCTTAAATCTTTAAAACTACGCAATGGATATTGATGCGGTTTTTTTTAATATATAGTGATTCAAGGGGAAGGTTTTAGTACATAATTTATTAGGTTTTAGACAAAGCGGGCGAAGCCGCGGGCGGTAAGCTAGTTATATTATATTTTCCATCTTTTTTAACCGTTAAAGAAATTTGAAAGAGCTTCATCGATCATTAAATTGGTAAAGAAACAAAATAGTAAGTAAAATTACTCACGCGAATGTAAATTTAAAAGAATCAATAATTAAAACTTAACTTTTTCGTTTGTTTCAGTATTTAAAATAAGGTGCATATTTCCACAAGTAGTGAACGTAAAACATTAATGCAATATTATTCTTGAACTACTTATCATAATGACAACGAATAACAATAGTATCTTTAACAATACTTCACTCTGTCTCTTCTATATTTCAATGAAAACAAAAAGAAAAGAAGATAATTATAGAATAAAAAGAAAAAGGAAACAGCAAAGTCAGACTATCATTTATACACCCACAGATTACAACTAACACATTTTTAACAATCCTACTAATATTATAAATGCGAAAGTTTGTGAGGATGTGTATGTGTGTGTTTGTTACTCTTTCACGCAAATACTACTGAACCGATTACAATGAAATTAAGCACACATATAGAGGGTAACTTGGATTATCACATAAGATAGTTTTATCCCGGAAATCCCACGGGAGCGGGAACTATGCGGCTTTTTCTTTGAAAACGCTGGCGAAGCCGCGGGCGGAAAGCTAGTACTGAATAAATCCTAAAACATAACCTTTTTCGTAATAAAACATACAGATAATATATTTTTAATTTAAACACATGAACAATATTCCTCGTTGTTTTTTCGCTAGAGCGCGTCTTGTCCCAAACCGTGAATATTTAATACGAAACAAAATAACTTGGAATTCTGAACGCTTTTTATAATTTCGCGCCATTTTTATTCAAATGTTTTTGTTTTGCGCTTTTGTTTTATGAATTAGGAAGTCTCTATAGCATACGATGATTTATTGTGCTATGAAATTGTATAGGTATGTTTGAAATTAATACTTTATATGTTTATTTATGTTGGAAATATTTGTAACAGAAGCGATGTATTTGTGACACACATTTGCAGCGATATTAGGAATCTAATTGTTCCAATTTTATTGGACATTAAGTTGACCTAATAGTCATAATTAAGTGAAGTGTACCTAACAAATAACTAAGGTGCATTGGGGTAATTCCGGCCACGGGGTACGGCCAGATTAAGCAAATATGTATGCTAATAATATCAAACCTATATAATATCTTCATGCCCTTACTTCACGATACTTACGATAAAGCGATGCTCTGAAGTGGTATTCACAATCTTCTGAAATTACCCCTCATCCGAAATTCCCCCAATGCACTATATATTAATATGCTCATAGCTATTGTTATATTATCAATAGTAGATAAAATGGCCAGATACATTTTACACATAATTAAAAATCTTCGCCAAATTTCCGCTAACAAATAACTGAATCAAAATAACAAACATTACTATTTAACAGTAGTAAATATTTCAGCTTTTCATCTGCATAATGTTATCAATTTAATATGATATTACATTATAGATTTACCAGTAATTAATAAGAATAGGTGGTGTTGATTTCTAATTTTAATTAGAACTTACATTTAGGTCTTGAATACAAGAATGAATATAACGCAGAGTTTTTTAATGATAACATAATTAGCCAAAATGTTGTTAGCATATTCGTAGTACATATTAATTTATTTATTTTATTTTTTTACTTCACAACCTCTATCATAACAGACTAAACGCACTTTAAATATTATGAGTGCCATACTGAAACAACATTATTTTACCAACTTCTAAAGGACAACAAAACAATACTGCAAAAAAATTTATATTAACAAAAAACTAAACCGTCTTCAACTTTTCAGAACTAAAACATATGAAACACACGGGAGGTACCAATTTTCAAATATTTGTTTTTTTATCAAAACCCAAAAAAAAACAGTCAAATTGAGAACCTTCTCCTTTTATAAGTTTATAGAAAATCAGTATTTAAATAACTTGATATTTACATAGTAAAGTTTCCTATCTCGCCCTATCTTGATAGTAAAAGCGTCTAAAGCCGCACTTAACATGCTCCGTCATCCCATTTTAAAAATCGCACAAATTCAAAAAGCAATTAACCGGCAAATTGAAAGTTCCAAAGTTGAACCGTTTAATGTAAAAGTTCATGCAAAAAGAGTTTAAAAACCACCAAGTTTACTTACGCTTTGCTTCTGATTACTAATTTATTTGAAAGTTAGAGTAGTTACTTGTTATAATATAGACATTATAAAGACTTATCTGGTTTTAATTTATTTTATTCCTATCTATCATACTTTACCATTTTTATTACCGTCTATAGGTACCTACAATACTACATTACTTTAGATTATATCTATAATCTAAAGTAATCCTTTATCCTACTATCCTACAATAATATTATTATGAATGCGAGAGTTTGTTATTTCACGCAAAAACTGTTGAACCGATTTTCATGAAATGGCATTGAACGGGAACTAGCGGGTTTTCTTTTGACTACGCGTGCGAAGCTGCGTTTGAAAATCTAGTCTATATAATAAAAATTAATCGCCGAATGTTTTGCTAAGCGCAAAACTCGAGAACGGCTGAACCGGTTTCGTTAATTATTTGATTCCTTGAACTACGAGGATGGTTCTTGTGGAGAGAAAACGTAATATACCACGGGAGAAGCCCGGGCGGGCCGCTGGTGAAAAAAAAAATTACTAAACCTAACCAAAACATGAAATTGCATCGTTTATAACGTTTGTCACTAATATTCCTAACAATGTTCTGATTATAATTAAGCCATAACTTGATCAAGGTCTGTTAGACCCTAATAAGGTTAATGTCCCTTCACACGCAATCACCTTACAATACAGAATAACGTAATTATGAATTATCATATTATGCAATTTTAATTATTATAAAGAGAGAGTTATTTTTATAGCAAAAACATGGTTGTACATAATAATATCTACGTACTCTCATACCTACGAATATTATATTTTTTAAATTTCTAGCGTATATCTATAATATAAAAATGAATATAAAAATGAATAATATAAAATCGCAAAATGTGTTGGTAAGCGCATAACTCGAGAACGGCTGAACCGATTTCGATAATTCTTTTTTTATTATGTTCCTTGAAGTACGAGGATGGTTTTTATGTAGAGAAAACGTAAATATGTACCACGGGCGAAGCCGGGGCGGACCGCTAGTCTCTAAATAAAAATTAATGAAAAGAAAATGTAAAAAATGAAACATAATAAATTGTACAAAAGATTTTGCTGTTCAGCTAGATTTCTTCTACCAGACGTGTGGTACTTGTACCAGATATTATCAGAAAAAATAGCAGATATAACATTTAATTTAAGTAAAATTATAACAAAGAGGGCAAAAATAATCGAAGTTAATCGATGTTAATGGGTCAGTAGGTATTAGTATAATTGCAAAATTAATCTTCATCAGGCATAAACAACGTTAAAAAAATAATACTCTTTCGTTCAATCTTCCTCAATATTATTTTAATGTAATTCCCGGTAACACAACAATTTCGGCATTGTAATTGCTAAGTAAATTCTCGCGAAAACACCTCGAGAGGAATGTAACAATTTGTCAGTTATTATAACTTCTGAAGGAATCAATTATGCCATATTTACACTGCGAGTTGGGTTTAAATTACAAATAATTCTAACAGTTATAAATTATATTTTTTGTTTTTGTATTATGCTAATGGACTAATGGCCGTTCCCAATATTCAAACTACGGTTATAGATAGACAGCTATCTCCGATAGCTAGTAAGGTTCTATCTATCGTAAGATAGATACGATATTGGGAACGGCCATTACTGGCTGACAGCTGTCAAAACGTTATTGGGACGCTCAAATAGACAAATTCAAAGAGAAAAATATACCTCTAGTAAGCAGTTAGTCCTCCAGACGATAGATAGCGATTAGAGATAGTTTAGCTTATTGGGACGCCAAAACAAAAGATAGATAGCATTTTCTATCTTTAGTAGGGTCAAACCGAAGATAAATACGATATTGGGAACGGCCATAGGTCTCTTGACTAATTAAAAGTAATTATTTTTTTGCTATCTAATATTTTTCATAGCAATTATTTTACTAACCTTCGTCATTTTAAACAGAAACAATACTTAAATACAGCCTACAGTATTTGTTTTTATTTTCCGGAAACATAAAATTTTCAACTGTAAAAATTCATCTTCACAAAATTTTATACAAAATAGGTACATATTTTACATAAATTTTTTACTAAAATACATATTTTAGTAAAACTGCGTTCCAAGTGAAATCAGTATTCACTGCAAGTCCCATGCACTCAAATACACTGACAGAAACATAAGTTCACTCGCGCTTTTAAAGCTCTCTCCAACTTAATGTAAATATTACTTAAGGCTGTATGAAAATATCTAAACAATGTAAAACTATAAGATTACCGAAATAAGATGTTCAAATCAAAATGCTCCCTAGTAAATATGCTGCTAAGATTATAAATTAGTAAGTATAACAGATAGATAATAAACATAAAAATTCAATTATTGAAGTCTATTTTTCTCGAGTCTGGAACTTGCAAAAACTACGCAGTAATAAATTAATATAGGTTTAAATATTACATTAAAAAAACTCACTATCAAACATAACATTATATTGTTAAATCTAAGGCAACAGATAATATATCGGTAATTAAAAAAAATGTTATTTATATTTTACAACTAGCAATGCCCTGCGGTTTCACCCGCATAGATAGGGATATCGTGACAGTGAAAAGTCCAGGTCGGACTATTATAGGTTTAATTTTTAATCACATGAAAATCACCCTCACCCCGTCCCGCACTAAGCCTGCTCATTGTATTAAACAGTATGCCTACTATTTTCTGTAAATTGACACTTTTAAAAATTCGTTATATCTTTTGAATGGAATATCCAATTTTTTTAATTTAAAAATTATTTTTCTGGTATTGAAACAGTCTATAATAAAACATCATTTAATGGGATAAGGATTAATATATGTGTATGGATAACATGGTTTGATTACTGTCGGCACTTCTATTTACTTTGAAAACGTAAAAAAGTTGTTGTAGTAACATAACTACTGAAGATGGTCATATGGTATCGCGGACTTTCTTGTAGATATTGATCCATTCTATAATACCGTAGAACATTTTTTTGTTCTATCTTCAATAGATTCCGCAGCGCACGCGATGACAGAATTTTTATTAAGGAATTTTTTACACCTTGGGTTACATTATTGCATTTTTGGTAAGGATCTCTAATTTTTTTTTTAAATGCAATATAGCCTATGTTGCTCAGTGAAGATGCAGCTTTCTAATGGTGAAAGAATTTTTGAAATTGGTCCAGTAGTTTATGCGTGAAAACCATACATACATACATAATTACATAATTACAAACCTTTCCTCTTTATAATATTAGTATAGATAGTATAGATGTAATCTTAATGTTTATTTCGTTATTTGCCTTTTAGATCAGTCAGAATCGACATTGAAAATCGAGAATTTAACAATAATTCCAAAAGTTTTCAAACTTCGGTCAAGTGAATGGTACATTGGGACGACAATAAATCTCATTTTGCAACCTTGTCCGCAGTCCGGAACATTGTTAAAATTGCAATTAAATTATTTTTTTGCTGTATGGTCGTGAAAAAAATTCCAAAAGTTCTGCAAACTTGGGGAAGTTTTCGATATAATATTTCATATCACGTATTAAATTTGCAATCAATCTAAGTGTACGGAACATTGTTAAAATTGCAATTAAATTATTTTTTGCTGTATGGTCGTGAAAAAAATTCCAAAAGTTCTGCAAACTTAACACAGATATCGGAAATATATACCGAACGGTTGTATAAATTTGCAACCTTTTTCGTTGACCGGAACATGTTTATTTATAATTATTTTTAATTCGTCGTCATTTTTTCGAGTAAGGTGGTCTCGGAATAATTACAAAAGTTTTGGAACTTGGTTGCAAACTTCGAAAACATCTATTCTGGTGCATTTACAAATTTTCAACCTCATTCAGTTTAATAAAAAAAAAAACATTAATATTCAATATTAAAAGATGTTCCGTACACTGAGATTGGTTGCAAATTTAATACATGATATGAAATATTATATCGAAAACTTCCCCAAGTTTGCAGAACTTTTGGAATTTTTTTCAGGACCATACAGCAAAAAATAATTTAATTGCAGTTCCGGACTGCGGACAAGGTTGCAAAATGGGATTTATTGTCGTCCCAATGTACCATTCACTTGACCGAAGTTTGAAAACTTTTGGAATTATTGTGAATTGAATGTCTAGACTGACTGGAGTATTTCTATACAATGGATCTTGTAATATTATACATACATCAAGCAAAATATTTTTAAATAAAACGACTTCTAAACAAATCAGATTACTTCTTTTGTCTGGAGCTTGTCTGGAGTATTATACGTAATGACAAAATTAACTATTTGAAATTCATGTCAATGTCACATAATAAATCATAAGGGCAAAGTCTCCATTTTATAAGTAACATAAAAGAAAATGTATTGTGTGTAAAATTTCTATTAGGTAATAATAACAATTGATTACTTTAAGACCTTGAGCGAAAATAAATAGATCGTACATAAATGTTATCGTCACAGTAAATAGCTTCTGGATAAATAACTACAGACACAACACAATATCTTTCTCACAATATTGATTAGGTACCTATTATATAATGTCTCTCTCAGGTAGTGAATAATAGAAAATTACTTACTTCTCACATTAAATGAAATGAAGGAGTTGTGCGTGTGTGTGAATGTGTTTGTGTGACTGTTTATAAAACACTAGCTGCGCTTCGCGGTTTCACCCGCGTTGCTTCGCTCCTATTAGTCTTAGCATGATGATATTATATAGCCTATATCCTTCCTCGATAAATGGGCTATGTAACACCGAAAGAATTTTTAAAATCGGACCAGTAGCCAGTAGTTCCTAAGATTAGCGCGTTCAAACAAACAAACTCTCAAGCTTTATAATATTAGTATAGATAAGAATAAACAACGTTGGGCCCCAATCCCCGCCAAGTTCTCGTCGCAACACGTTTAACGAACCTTTTAAAGTTTTAAGCAAGCGGCGCATTTTTAAAACAATTTCATGAAACGCTTGTAATGTTTTAACATGATATCCGCAGTTTCACTCCGCTGTATCCAACTTTAATTATTTAAAAACGACAAAGTAATGCTTTTTGTATGGGAATGGATTTATTTTTGTTGGCTCGTGTCATATTTTTTAATATCGCCACGGTTGCGTGCATTATTTGCATTGTGTATATTAATTTAATATGTGATGTTATAATATGAGGATACATCGATGTCTTCATTTAAAATTTAATTTATCATCTGAAGCAAATAAATCTTAATTTTTTTACTAACCATTATTCTAATTAAAATATAGCTGTGTAACAAAATATGAAAATGAATTTGGTTATAATTACGAGTGCAAAATCAAAACAACGTAGATAACTCTGCAACTGCTAGATACCTTCTTTAACTTAGCTAAATCTTAAAATACTGACAAAAAATTACGCACGAAATGGGACTCTAGACCTCTTACGTTGACAATATAGCAAGATCTATAGCCTTAATAAACAAAACCACACTATATAAATCTTCACAAAAACCTACGAAACATCCCTTAACTGTCACACTTAAAAATGACCCAAATTCACCCTTGCCCCATAAAAATAGCAACACCGTTAATATTTTATACGTCGTTCATCCCTGTTTACGATTACTTTACATAACTGGCCCTTATATAACATTAATAATGGCCGCTAAATAAAACACCCTGTTCACTTTTATGTGAACCAAGATGTATCGAAGATTTATTCGGGTAAGACTCGCTTGTAAAACAGTGTATGCTTCTATCTGAAATGGTATGAATGTTTCAGGCGCGATATTTTGTGTTATTATTCTTCAATGATATAATATTTATGTTTTTTTTTTATTTCACAAAAAAACCTCGCTGTAAATTACATATAAATCATGATCTAATAATTCATTATAGCTATAGGTATATTACTAACTGACCCGGCAATCGCTGTCTCGACTGCGACCTATTGAATATAAAAAGTTAAAAATCGGTCAAGCAGTTTTCGAAGGGTAGAAATATGACAGACACGAGAATTTTTTGAGTGGTAATTGGTCCATTGAAAAGTTACATTTGGGGTTGCATTTTTTAGAGGACGCAATTTTATTTTTTTGATGTGTAGGGGTGGTCAGTGTGAAGCTATCACCAAGTTTGTGGGGTCGCCACCCTTGTCCCACGGCCGCCATCTTGAAAATAGCGGTTGATATGGTTTTTACGATATATCTCTTAAACTATTTATTTGATAAAAAAAA
>CAJQZM010018101.1:0-12687 GCA_907164665.1 Colias nastes | reverse complement strand
ACAAATCCTACAATTGAGGGAATTTTTGTACATATGGCAACATTAAAATCAGGCTAGCGCTGCCACAAGCTTCGGGGTTTCCCCTCGATGAATGTAGAATTAAACTCTCCGTTGTTTTGACGGAGTAGGATAGATATATTTTATGTATGGTGCGTGTGAGAAAGACGACGATATAGTATAGAATTCGTAAACAAAGCGATTGTAGCGTACTGCGTACTTCTTCGATAGACAGTTCGACACCGAATTTAACCCCTTCATCCCGCTGTCAAAGTCAAACTATCTAGATCTGGATGACATCGCATGGGTAATTTCTAAAATGGCGGCCAGAAATTGCCTTTCACAAAAAAATTAATTATTCCGCATTCAAGCCATATTTTATCATTCTGAAAACGACAATTTACTCATTGATATGTTACGTCGTGTCAATGCCAAGGAGTCCAAGGACGAAGTTACAACTGAAGAATTGACTGAGATAGACATCCAGTTGCCTGAATTTGAATAACTTGTAATTTTTCTTGTAATTTCTTATGTTTTTTATTCTATGATTTATTTTATTAATCAATTTTAGTTCTTTTATTTAAATTTAAAACGTAATCGACAAAAAACGAAACGTAGTATAATTTATGATTAAGTAGTATAATTTTTACTTCCATAGACAATAATTTTCGGAGGGTCTGAATCCAACACTGAGCCGGCAGCCGGGCTCTCGATGTTTCATGTCGACGTCTGTCGAGTGTCGATAAAAGATTGACACGCTTGAAGTCTTTATTTTGGGGATATTATTTACGAATATTAACACTTAGAATAATATATTTATTTTTGATAAAGAGAATTTGAATATTCGAAGACTACCAAAATGAGTACTATATTAGAAAAGATTGCAGCCATTGAGTCCGAGGTTTGTACGAGAGGTTATGCTATTTCGAACTTAAAATGAATACAAAAATAACAAACAAATGTCCAAATCATGAAACAAAATCCATTAACATTTAACAATGATGCTTTAAACTTTTTCTTTTAACAATATTTTACCGCAAAATGATAATCTAGCGGTTACTTTTCAGATGGCTCGGACCCAAAAAAATAAGGCTACTGCTCTTCATTTGGGTATTTTAAAAGCAAGATTGGCTAAATTGCGGCGAGAACTCATCACTCCAAAAGGTGGCGGCGGAGCTACTGGTGAAGGTAT
This sequence comes from Colias nastes, assembly GCA_907164665.1. Taxonomy (NCBI): domain Eukaryota; kingdom Metazoa; phylum Arthropoda; class Insecta; order Lepidoptera; family Pieridae; genus Colias; species Colias nastes. Next base: position 11,498 of record CAJQZM010018101.1, on the reverse strand, counting down.
GTTGATGGAAAAACACTTAAACTTGACCATCAATTTCTTCATGTCTGCAAGGTAAAGCTTTAAAGTGTGTGACCATAGGACAGGTGTAAAGTGGATGCATTTCTATACTGCCTTATCACTTATCAACCTGTAAATCAATGCCTTGTATCAATATTGTGAGGGGAATCCAAAACAATTCAAATTTATCAACACACATTTTCCTTTGTATTTTTCTATTCAATTCATTTCTTGAACTAATGAGGATGTACTATAGACTAAGTTTTTGTCTACTACTGTGCTATATTATAAGGATTATCATTCATTCATACAATAATACACATGTGGATAAAACTAGTATTTAATGTTATCTGAAGCATGTATAAGTGAAAATGTTAAAATATTATTAAGCGCAGTAGTATATTATTCTAAATTGCTAACAAAACAACTTTGTTTACAGGTTTCGATGTTGCCAAAACTGGTGATGCCCGAATTGGATTTGTAGGTTTTCCATCCGTAGGAAAATCAACACTGCTATCTAATTTAGCAGGAGTGTACTCTGAGGTTGCGGCCTATGAGTTCACAACGCTTACAACTGTTCCTGGTTGTATTAAATATAAGGGTGCTAAAATTCAGGTAAATGTTTATTTATTGTTATTTTTTTTCCCTATTATATTATGTCCTGCTAATATTATAAATGCCAAAGTTTGTGAGGATGGATGTGTGTGTGTATGTTTGTTACTCTTTCACGCCAATACTACTGAACTAATTAGAATGAAATTTAGCACACATATAGAGGGTAACTTGGATTAACGCATATCATAGGTTTTATCCCAGAAATCCCACGGGAACGGGAACTATGCAAGTTTTTCTTTGAAAACGCGGGTGAAAGCTAGCAATGAATAATACTTATTCCTTATTTCATATTATTTAATAATGAAAATGCAATGCAGCAACTTGGAACAAAAATAGTTTAGACTAGCATTAATATTTATTGTTCAGACTATAACGCCTTTAGTACACCTACGCATTCATATGCGGCAGCGAAACAACGAAAAAACTGTAAGTAGTGTGGCAGGTTTTCGCATAAGATATGTCTCACTCTAGCACATAGATAGATGAAATAGTTGCGTCCTTGTTAGTATTGTTTCGCAAGGACCTGCGAAATGGCCGTTACACAGTCGCATACGTTTCGCTAGTGATGTTACGCATCGCAAAGCGTCAGCTCGCGATCTGTCGGTGAGGACAGATTTTCGCACCATGGATGCCGAAAATACTGAATTATTTTTGCATTCTATTCGAGATTATCTCGTATTATACGCAATTGGACACGCAGATTATAAAAATACGTACAAAAATTACGTCTGCACCTGCAGTCGTCGAAAATTACAATGGCATATCATTGCGAAAAAGTTGCGAAAACATTGCTGTGTACTAACGTTCCGCAGATATTTCGCTACGCAGTAGTTCCGCAGAGACTCGCTGCCGCATACATTCGTAGGTGTACTAACGCCTTAACTGAGTATATAATTTTATCATACAGTTTTTTAACTTTGATGAACACAGAATAATCTCTTGTACATAGAATGGGTTATCGTAAGTAAAATGTTAAGAACAACGCTATAACATAAAATATATATACGCTATAAAGTCACTGCCAAAATATTTAATTTAAACAATTCCTTTCATTTCAGTTACTTGACTTGCCTGGTATTATTGAAGGTGCTAAAGACGGCAAGGGTCGTGGTCGTCAAGTGATTGCCGTTGCACGCACATGCAGTCTTATATTCATAGTACTTGACGTTTTGAAACCTCTGCAGCACAAGAAGTTACTAGAACATGAATTGGAAGGTTTCGGCCTGCGGTTAAACAAACAACCTCCAAATATATACTTTAGGAAGAAAGACAAAGGTGGAATTAATTTGAACACAACTGTAAGTTTGAGAAGATTGTCTCAAAGATAACTTTTTTACAATTTCTTGTTATAAGAATAGAAAATGTAAATGTAGAATATCATACTAATAAAAATTGAAATATATGAAAAAAATAAACAAACAAAAAGCATGCTAAATGGAACCTATTACCTAATTAACATAATCCTAGTCAATATCCTGTGTATTTTAACATTTCGGCTTATATCTTCAAATGTATTGTTTGCTATAACTATCAGTATTGATATTTTTACATATGAATATATCACATAATTAATTTTTTTTTAGTGTCCACAAACTGAACTGGATGTAGAAGCCGTAAAAACAATTCTTTCAGAATATAAGATACATAACGCTGATATTACACTTAGGTATGACGCTACAAGTGACGATCTTATTGATGTCATTGAAGGAAATAGAATTTATGTACCATGTATCTACTTGTTGAATAAAATTGGTAAGTAAAGTTGAAATATTAATTGCAGTGATTTTATTTTAGACTTGCTTTTCTAAAATATACCTGTATAATATGTAGAAGAAAGTGTAAATTTATAAAGAATAGAAGAAAGTGGCAATATTTATATCACTTATTACTTATGAATGGCTGAAGAAATTTTAATGATTTTTGATTCTAAGCCGATAGTAATTTATGAAAACACAATCTTTTTCACACACAAAGTATCATTATATAAGAACACCATACCAACAGATGCACAAAAGTTCATCACATCAGCCTATTCCTGTCCACTGCTGGACGTAGGCCTCTCCCAGATCGCGCCACTTTTCTCTTTTCTCTTTCTCGGCATACCGCATCCACCCAATGCACAAAAGTTATTTCAATAAAATTTTAGGGAATATGTTAATTAATAAAATTTATGAAATTTTTGTTAAAACAAAATATTATTTTCAGATCAAATTAGCATAGAAGAATTGGATGTAATCTACAAAATTCCGCATTGCGTGCCCATCTCCGCTCACCACAGGTGGAATTTCGATGATTTATTGGAGAAAATGTGGGAATATCTCAAGCTTATCAGAATATACACTAAACCAAAGGGCCAACTGCCTGATTATAACGCTCCCGTTGTTTTGCATGATGATAGAACAAGCGTAGAAGATTTTTGTAACAAGCTGCATAGATCTATTGTGAAGGAGTTTAAATAGTAAGTTCCTTTTATTATGCATTGCTGAAGTTTGTTTTTCCTAAAAATTGTTAAATTCTCTTTAATAAATTTATTTAAGTATTATATTTTTAAAATTCTTTCAATACTTGGAAATTGGCTTCATATTATATTATAATGTTCAAATATTATTAAAAGAAATAAAATTTCCATTTCTGTTACATTTAATTTATTTTTGTTATTTTATTCTTGAACATCTGTACATTAAATAATAATATACATTTTAATGAGGAATCAGTACATATTTAAATTATTTTGAAATTTTTACTTTTTTCTTACAGTGCCCTTGTATGGGGTTCATCGGTGAAACATCAGCCGCAGAAAGTTGGTATCGATCATGTCCTAGCAGATGAAGACGTTGTCCAAATTGTGAAGAAAGTTTAGCATGACCTACATGTTGTATCAACTATACAAAAATATTTTATTCACCATCAAGTTAAACTTGTTGAGATATCCTATATCCACAGGGATGTAAACCAGTGGAAATATGATTATATTAAAATAAATACCTAAATGTTAAATTCATTTTAGCATTTAATTTTTACTACATGACAAAAATATGGTATAAATTGAAAGCTTCAAAACTTAAGTGTTTTAAATGTATTAAGACTCATAATTCCACTATTACATTCTTGTGCAAGTATCATGTTTGGTTTATCAATAAACGCATATTGTGTTGTATTTATTAAGTAACTATATTTTATCTTTTTTATGAATGGTTTATAAATGAAATATATGAGAAAGAGATTTGTCGAGCTGTCTATAAGTTATATCTATAAGTTATAGATGCATCAACTTACAAATGAAACATTGCTAATAAAATTATGCTTGATAAACCAAGAGAAAACTGTCTATATTTGTTTAAAATATTCAAGGCGACATATTATCTCTTCTCTATAAAACTGTCTTGTATATAATTAAAACTAAAAATGTCTTTATTTATATTAAGTGCTTAACTCTTTCTGCATAATGCAACTGGTATTTTCCCCGTGAATGTTTACATAATGAAATGATATATTGAAAAATATATCGTGTAGATTTCTACAGAATTAAGATCAACAAACTATCGCGTGTTTTTGTGTTTAAAACTTTGAAGTTTAACATTGTGTGTAACTCAGGTTGTTTATTTCTATAAGCATTTAATTAAGACTTACAGTTATTTTACATTGTATAAGAAAAGATGAATAAATATCGTTATTTAGTTATGTTTTTTTTTTATTTTATTTTACTCCTCGTTTTTTATCAATACAAATAAAATGTCTTCCGCTGCATCTGTCTGCAGACATTCACAAATACCCGTTGTTATGTTATTCATGAAAATATAGTGTAAGTTTTCAGTATTCCTATTTTTATCTACGAAGCAAGACGTATAACCATAGAAATCTAAATAACAAGGCAATAGAAGTCGTAAGCGCGCGTGACATTGTCGCCGCTCAGGTGGTTACCATACCACCAGTGCGTTCGTCGCTCTTCAGTTGTTCCTGAAACGTGCGTGAGTAAACATGGTGTGTTACAGCATTTCCCAGTGCGGAAATTCTTCCATAAATTGTAATTATACTAATAAAGGAATAAAATTTCACCGGTAAGTATTTTTGTTTATAAATATTGCCGTTTTTCCTTAAAATTATAGAATATTTACAAGTGTCACCATAGTAATCGAAATAACAATGAATGACACAGTCGACCATTCTTATTATCACGTTTAACACAAATTTCAACCTTATTTCTATGAGTTTATGTTCAAAGTTATATCTATTGAAAATTGACAACCTCTGTTGTAGAAAAGCCGATTTTTTTCGTATCGGAGCAAAAATAAACAAAGCGTCTCATATACTTAGGGATGTTATTCTAAAATAAACCGTAAATTCGTGCGTTAGGATACACATTAAAAAGCTTAATTTAATATTTAAGTTAGTTTTCACTAAAATCAAGCTGTCCAATAAAAGGCATAGTTTATTTGTGTGTACTGTTTAGCTATCGGCACAGAATACATAATAGTAGCTAAACGCTACTATCGGTTTAAATGTGTTGATTTTGGCGACAGCGGTTTTCATACGAATTATGACAATAAAGCACTTCTATGTGTCTTGTTATTTAGATTTCTATGCGTATAACTGACGCTAATTAAGCGTCCCATTGAATATTAATTTACAAGAGTGTAATGCAAAAGAAACGGTATTTGAATTTCGCGCCATTCTTATACAGAGTATAGCTACATTATTTTATTATCTGCGACCATTGAGATATACATATGGAGACGACACCGCCTACATCACTTATGTTCCGCTCAACATACGCCATATGGCGTAACTGCACGCTCATTTTTTATTTGTTTTAAAGTGAAACGCATCAAATATGCCTTCGTGTGTGTTACGATATTGCACAAATAATACGGAAAAGTGCAAAGGAATAACTTTCATCGGTAAGTACCTAACTAGATAATAATTTTTAAAACTTAGTTAGAGCAAAAAAATGGCGCACAGATTTTGTACGTGGTGTCTCCTCCATACGTAGTAATATTATCTCAATGTCTGCGTCATATGTCAGTATAAACCTTAGAGTATATATTACAATAGTATAGAGCGAGTGTATTGCACAAATTGCATAGTGCGCATCGTAGGCAGATGAGCTATAGATACTATTTAGATGTGTGTGTGACAAATAGGGATGGGTAGGTATCAATTGCGTGTTGAACTATCGATAAGTTATGTAAATAAATATGTATCATAAGTAAATTTTATGTTCAATAAGTTATTAAAGGAAAAATATATGAATAAAGTATAAATATGTAATTTTAAATTTGTTTACCAACTGAATAAAGTTTGTTTATTCCATTTGAATATTAAATACTTATTATATAAGAAATTTTCTTGTATTAATTATAAGTACTTTAAAAAAATATGTTTAATTGGAATATCAGAAAAACGTGAGTACTTTTTAAATAATAAAGTTAATAAAATAAAAGATCGGGTTTAGTGCTATTTTTTTAATAATAAATCAAACAATAATAATAATGTTTTAAAAATGGTAAAAAATATTAAGGAATAATTAATAATTTAAAATGATAATATAATAAATAATATTAATATTTTTTTTATTTAATTCATTCTACTATCAAAATGTTCAAAATCAATTTAGCGGTTCAGAAAATATATCGTAACATTACATACTTTACATTTACACTATAATACATTCGCATTCATAATATTAGAAAGTCTATCATACAAAACACACCACAAATTTATTTATAATACATTTTTAAAAGAGTTTTAATTTTAAAGTTAAATAAATAATTTGTTAAAATATAGTTCTTCTAGTAAACTTTATATCGAGTACAGCGTTGGTCAGGTCACATCACTACGATCACGTGGCGGCAGTGAGGCGCGCGAGCGAGCCTGCGCGTGTCCGCCTCCCACCTACCCTTCACCCCCGCGATGCTAGATTTATTTTCATAAAAATAAGTATAACAATCGACTTACTGATGAAATGTGATAGTGGATTCCAATTTTGTGTATTTTCTAGTATCGTTTTTGCAAGATAGAACTGCACATTTCACCATGTTTATTCGTAAATATGAAAAAAAATCCAGAGCAACGCACTTCGTGAGCACTCAACCACGACTGCGAGCCAGTGTTAGCAACCTGAAGCGAACCGATTATTGTACCAGGGGCGTAAAATTATCGTAAATTTAGCATATTTGGATAGAAATTATTGTGTTTTTAGGATAAAGTCAATTATAAATAAATAAATCATATAAATTGTAATATTGATAGGTATGCAAGTTCTCTACAGTTAATCTTTTTTAAACTACTGCTGTCAAATCAACAGGACACTGAAACCCATTGGGTAAATACCCAAAATTTCACTGTTCCCATGAAAGTTCGATATGAAACACGTCAAAATTTCATATTTGTATGGGTGAAATAATATAAATTCGAGAATTTTGCATGATAGAAATTATCGCACGATAATACTATGCTATCGTACATCGTACGTAGGCACAAAATTATCGTGTTTGTACAATAATTATTGTACGGTTCCGAACACTGCTGCGAGCGCTCGCGGCGGGAGAGTCGTGTTGTTCCCACCTGTGCCTACTGTTCCCACTTGGTTGTTCGCACTCTATAGATAGTATATATATTATATACTCTAAGGTATAAACATTCTCTTGATATAAAAAGCGAAATTGCAAACTTGTACAGTGATAATTTATTATCAACCCTAAGGCTACATTTTATAATATATTGAACGAAAATAAAAACTTCTAAATCTTATAAGTTAGGTATATTAAAATTAAGTTTTGTTAGGAAATGCATTACCGAAGCAATTTACCTACGTAAAAACCAAAACTTTTAGATGATTTTTTTTGTTGAACATTACGCGTGCATAGGTTAAAAATTAAAAAAATATAGATATTTTTGTTTATCTATAATTCGGATTTTATATGCTGGCAAAACCGAATAACTGTCAAGCTATTTCAAATGTCATTTTTACTTTCAAAGTTTCAAAAATCAAAACATTGGGTTTTGTAGTCTATAAACAGCATTATATTTTTATGTAAAGTCGTATGATATATCAGTAGACTATTGTTAGTAGAGTAACTGTTCATAGAAATTGTGTTAACAATGTCAAGTTACTGATGAATTCAACAACCTTAATATTATGAATACTTTTCAAAGTTTGACCACACCACAGGTAGTATATTTAATTAAGTATACATATAAATTATAATGTGTAATATGTCGTGCTGTTGATGTGAGACACATATTTTATCATGTGCAAACAAACGTACTTTTTTACATTTTAACTTTTATGTAATTATTATTTTCTGTAAACATTCTTTTGTTGTGCACCTATTATTTTGAAAGATCTTTTCTATAATTGGTTGGAACCTAATTGATTTCAAATTCAGTTAATTTTTTTTATTCATTTATAATAATATAATAATAATTTAGAAAGGATATAAAATAAAACAAAACTTAATTTTTTTATTTACAAATATATATCAGCGCCATCTATTGTAATTTGCATGTACTGACTAGATTTGTCAAAGCATGCATTAGTTACAAATTTTGCCACTAGATGGCAGTTCAATGTATTTCAGAAAGCGCGGGCTGCACTGCATCGCGATGTTCGCGCCATTTGTACGGAAGCTTGTCACTTCCTTGGAATGGAGATCACCAAACCTGCGATGGAAATAATTGCTGAATTGGTGTACAAGAAACTTGAAGTATATGGGTCTGATTTGGAAGCTTTTGCTAAGTATGATTATTAAAAGATTATTTGCCTAAAAATGAATAAATAAGACCTAGGTATAATATTTTCTGATTTCGCTGCACGATATTATAATTATTATATTATAATACTATGACGTATTCCTAGCTTTCTGCCCGCGGCTTCCTCTGCGTAATTAGGTAGGTAGGTAACTAGTTTATTAATATCTATAGGTAATAATTTTCCAGTAAAGATTATATACATGAAAAAATCATCCAGAATCACGTAGGTAGGTAATCCACTGATGAAAAGCAAGATGAAAATCGGTGGAATAGTTTTTGAATTCATCGCGAACAGACAGACAGACGCTGCGGAGGACTTTGTTTTATATGACCTAATAAAGTAGTGATTTACGTGTCAGCAATATGTTTGAACAGGCAATTATTTCAATTTCTCACAACTCTTTTGTTAAACAGTATAATAATCATTATTTAGAAACCAGTTTACTGGATCTGCATAAAGGAATTGCAATGTGGGGCATAAACTGTCTTGCGAAGAGGATAAACTAAAGGAAAAAGGTGTTATTATTGTCACCTTTGCTTTGACATTGATATGATGAAACCAGATTATTTTCTTAGTTTACGTTTTTATGTTATACTAGCACTGCCCCACGGTTTTACCCGCATTGCTCCGCTTCTATTGGTCTTGGGCATGATGATATTTAATAGGCTTCATAGATCAAATGGACTAGTGTTGCCCAAATGCAAGAACAAGACGAGACTTAGCCAGTCTTGGTCTTGGTCTTGCGCCAATACACCTGGTCTTGGTCTTGGTCTTGGTCTTGCGCTCCCAGTCTTGGTCTTGGTCTTGGTCTTGCAGCAAGAGTCTTGCAAGTCTTGCAATTACCTATTAGTCTATTACTATTTATTAAAGTTTACTTTAAATCTTAGAAAAACGTATTAGAATTGGAACATTGTGAGCTTGAATTAACATAGCCGTAGTAAAGATCAAGCAGATTAATAAATAACTGAAGATTTGATAAGAAATTCGAAAAATCAACTGACCTATATGTCGTTTTCCATGGAAGTAACTGTTTCTTAATAAACATTTATGATTTATAAGCTTACATTTGCTAAAACATGTAAAAAAACAAATTAATTACAATAACTTGACTGTATTTTAAAGAACAATACTTATCTGTCTAGAAAGAGATTGAACCCTCAACTTATAAGAAATTTAATAAAAGAGTTTTACGATTTATCATTTATTTGAATAAAAAATAAAATACAACACAAATCAACAGCTTTATCATTAGGTTATGTTTAAGGTATTAGTCGTAATGCGCATAGGTCCAGTTTTTCATATTCTTTGATACAGTTTTTTGCGTCTCATAGAATTCCTAAGCGTACCTACCTATACACCGAACTGTTACACCTAACTACTCAGTGAAATAGCGCTAAGTCCTAGCTGCAAGACGCAAGAGTCTTGCAGGCTATGTCTTGTTCTTGCTCAAGTCTTGCACGGTCAGTCTTGGTCTTGGTCTTGCTAAAAATACGCGGTCTTGTTCTTGGTCTTGGTCTTGCAAAAACGCAAGAACAAGACCAAGACTGCAAGACCAAGACTGAATTTGGGCAACACTAAAATGGACTATCTAACACAGAAATATTTTATCAAATCGGAATAGTTGCAGTGATGCCTGAGATTAGCGCGTTCAAGAAAGCAAACAAACAAACTCTTCATCTTTATAATATTAGTATTGATTCTATACCGACAATGTAAAGAATTTGTTTCTTTGGTTTGTAAGTAACTACTAGTGTAAATTACTGCCAGGCATCATCAAAATCCGTTCAGCGTTTTTCGAGTGAAAGATTATCAAACATACATCTATATACCTTACAGCCTTACAAACTTTTGCATTTATAATATTAGTAGGATTCGGTAAGAAACATGTTCGATTATTTATAAAATTCTGCTTTTCAGACATGCAAAACGGGCAACTGTTAACTCGGACGACGTCAAGTTATTAGTACGAAGAAACCCTTCATTGGTAAGAGCCGTTTTTATACCTGTTAATATTAAGATTTTCGTAAAAAAATTAAAAATGGTACTCTATTAAGAAGAGGATACTTACATAAATATATTTTCACACCTTTCAATTAGTTTCCATATCTGCGAAAATTTAATACTTACAATTAGAAAAGCTACAGAAAAATTGACTACTTACTTACCTACGCCTAAACTTTATTAAACAGGCAGAGATTGTATATTCCATAAAACTTATTATATCGGGCTTGTGAAAACTTGTTCTTTTTTAAGAAGTAGGTATGATGTTTGGCAGCATAGAATGGCTGCAAACAACCATTTTTGTACTTACTCAAGAAAGAACTCTTAGAAAATTAAATTTTTCTACGATATTCCTAAAAAAAGAACCAATTCAGGAATTTAAAACAACCTCTCACTTAACCAAAAAATTGATGCTCCTACGCAAAATATTATCCCATTGAAACAAGCCTTATAAGAATATTTTTAAAACAATAGCCGTTGGTCTCATTGTCTTTTAAAGTCGTTAATTCGCTTGTAGGTACTGCCAATAACTTCATTGTCATTATAATACTAGCTGGCAAGAACTTAACAAAATATTTTATTAATCGCCTTTGCATTGTGTCGCAATGAAACAACGCATCAACATGCTCCAAATATGTTATAATTTCACATCACTACTATAAAACAAAGTCGCTTTCTCTGTCCCTATGTCCCTATGTCCCTATGTATGCTTAAATCTTTAAAACTACGCAACGGATTATGATGCGGTTTTTTTTAATAGATAGAGTGATTCAAGAGGAAGGTTTTAGTATAGGTATAATTTATTATGTTTTAGACAAAGCGGGCGAAGCCGTGGGCGGAAAGCTAGTTCTATATAATGAACTCTAGCACCGTTTCGTTTGTATCAAAAATAGGTATCCCATATCTACTATCTTAAAAATTATTTAAAAATTATTTTTATCGATATTTTTTTTTGGTTACCTATTTTATAATTTGCACTATTATTGTAAACAATTGTCTGCTTAAACCGCTCTGATACTTACATCAAACCACTAGCACAGTATTACAATATTATTTCCTACAGTAAGGAAACGCCTTTGATGTCGCGCGATGCCGCCGCCAGCGTAGGTACTTACGCTGCCACACGAAAATA
>CAJQZM010018097.1:0-25813 GCA_907164665.1 Colias nastes | reverse complement strand
ATCTTAATGTTTTTAAGATTTCTAAGTCACTATATTTAATTTATTTAGTATACATTTTCCCATAAAAACACTAATACGATCATTTATGGATACTGTCGTCATGCCTATTATAAGTATTACAATTAATAACCTTGATTTTTCAATGGGTCAAATTTGTTACAACTAATTGGTATATGTTGGATTAATCGGCGTGGTATGTTTTAATTGACGTCGGTCAAATATTTGGTATGAATAATTAATTATGTATTCAGGGATTAATATAGTTGTTGTATTAATTATCTGTTTATTATACGGTCGTGAAATGAATGTGTTTATGGGTACTATAAAAATAGTAATTTGTATGATTTTTTTAGGATAATTTGTTATAGTTTGACAGTGATTAAATGATTTTGTTTAGTCTACATTGAAGATGTCCTTGTTGCACTGGTAAAAGTTACAATTAGAAGGCCTACCTATTTTCAATAAGAATTGTACACTAAGGAATAAGTTACCTATTAGGTTAAGGATAGGTGCAACATAACGTTGATTTTCTTATAAGAGATTCATTTCATAAAACGAATGTGAAATGAAACTACCACATATTTCACTTCGCTTTCTTTTGATACTCTATTATTTTTATGGCTTCAACGTTCATTTACTAAGGCATTGGGAATTTGACTAATTTTAAGAGCTTCGAAGAGCACAATTTATCGCAGACATTCCCAAAGCTTATGAGACAGTAATCGAGTACTTATTCTAGTACCTCTCATAAGTCACAGTATAAAAGAGTAACAGTATCATAAGTAGCAATCTTTAACAGGTCAATGGGACTTTCTATTAACAGTACAATATGCCTGTTTAATATTCGTCATACGCACTTTATGACTAGCTATTATAGGTTCGACGTTTTGCATATTAATTTTGTATTGGCCGCCTTTGCTATACTGGTTTGTTTACAAAAAGGTTTTATTGGGCATGTTATAGTCGTGTTTAGGTAGAACAATGGGGTCTGGTTATTTTGAAAAATGTAGTAACGTTTCTACGTATGTAGTATATTGATGAAATGTTAAATCTCATGAAAAGTGTCAAGGCTTTTTCCATGTTATCTATGAAGTTAAATGCTTTAAAAGCTTTTGAAACTGCAAGTAAGACAAATAAATTAGCGACACTTTTTTGCATTTAATGTCTGATGGAGAATGACGATGTCTGTAGGATCCCTTACGAGTTACGTAAGCTACTCTTATTTCACACGAGAAAAAGGTAGACGGATTTTAATAAAAAAATTGAATAAATCTGATCTCATGATGTAAAGTTAATTAAAAATCTGTCTGCTGGGAATAAGGAGGAAACTTCCGATGTACGTGTGAATTATGATAATTATTTAAATATTCTCTAGAGTTATCTATTGCGTAGTTTAGAGCTATGAAATGGCGTCTAAGGTATGTTAATTACTATGATACACTTCGATTTCAAACAATGATTTAAACTAGGTAAAAGATTTACCTTCGCAAAAGTTACCCTGGAAAATAAACCGGTAAAATAGGCGGATAAAATACTACTACACTACGTATAACATTATAGTCAGCTATTCTTTCCCTTGCACTTCTTTAATTCCTGTTATTAGTATATTTGTTTGAAAAATTATAAGTAATGTTAAACTTGCTCGTATAATGTACGAAAATGTTCAATGGTAAGTGATCGGAACAAAAAGTGCCGGCTCCGTATGATGTTTTGAAAGTCGGCTGAGTCTCTCAAAATTGGTATCGCATTAAGTTTATTGCAATTTTATTGTTATTTAAAAGCCGCATAAATTGTCACATTTCGAATGGTGCAATTTTATGTGCGAAGACCACCCACACAGTCACAGAGGATAATGTTCAATTTGATTCATCAAATCTCTAATTTAAAATTACACTAACTACGTTCTTACATAATATAAATTTTATCCGTATTTAGATTTTTTCAGGAGTTTTGAAATAAGTAAAGATATGTTAATAAAAACTTTGTCACAAATTATTTGTGCATTTTATAATACAATTTTAGATTTTAGAGATCTTGCATAAAAGATTTACGTGTCTCTTATTTCTCGTAAACGTTTAATTACGTATAACAAAAGAAACTAGATTTTTATTCCTTTTATTTAGTCTGTTTCTTTGGTTTTGTGCGCTATAAAGAGTTTTAATGTCGCATTGTTTGAGGTTTTCAAAAGCCACGTAATTGACGCGCTATGTTATTTCTTTCTTGTTCTTTCATTGCTTTTCTTTTAATTTAGGAATGGATTACGTTTTATGATAGCCACGCAATAGTCATACGGATCGGCTTACTTTATTAAACCGTTTGAAATGTTTGGTAAATTTTCTTCTATTAACAATTATTTTGATTTTACACGATACTATCCTATGACAACAACTATTTTCTAATATTTCTCTTTTAAATATTTGATTTTTATTGCGTCAAAATTTTAACTTATCAGGCACATTCATATTTAACTGCATTCACATCTTTGCATTCCTATTCTTATTTAATTTTTTAGGACATTTTTTTTAAATTTTCAAATACGGCACGATCTGATCCCATACTAAGCTTTCGCTTATATTAAATCATTGTTCAAATAAATATCACGTAGGAAATCTAGGCTAGATTCGATAGTCGGGAATTAATTCACTCTTACAGATTTCATCTATCTTTTATTTCTATCCTCATTAATGTCAGTTACATCAACGCTCACTAATCTAAATTCCTCTCCCAAAAAAAGTTGTAACGATGTTTACAATGTGTCGTATCTTAAAATTAGTTCTATTAATGGTTTTAACGACAGCTGTCGCCGTAAAAGTTCGTGCCATATTTACACTAGGCTAGAAATAGTATGCGGAAGCTGAGTCGTATTAAACATCGATGTCATCTATATTTCTTCTATACTTTATATTAAAAAGCTGAAGAGTTTGTTTGTTTGAACGCGCTAATCTCAGGAACCGCGATTGGTCCGATTTGAATTTCAAATGCTTTCGGCGTTAGATAGCCCAGTTTCGAGGAAGGCTTTATGCTATATATCATCACGCTAAGAGCGGAGCACTGCGGGTAAAACTGCGGGGCACTGCTAGTGTTTACTTAGAGAATTGATATTACCATTGTCATGGTAATATTGTATGGTTTAAGTGCTATTGAGAAGTGTAGAATATATGTACGTGAACTTCGCCTGGGAGAAAATAAGAATAAGGAGCAAATATATTTTGGAGGTTTGAAAAAAAATTTATTAAAAACATAAAGGTACATATCGTAATCGAACGGCTTTGCGCGGATTTAGACTGAATTACTATTATCGATGAATATCTGCCTGTGAATCATAATTAATCATGCAAACGTAAGTATTAGTAATTAATTACATGTTCTAAAAACTTCAACCCGCTACTCGTTCTATAACCCATCTCCATAAATGACAATATATTCACAGACGAGACGATACAGTAAGTTTTTATCGAATTCCCGATATATCCAACATAAACAGGCATTCAAACGCGTTATTACAATCAACACTGCACACCTGGTTTTTCTTGTATTTAAAATAGAACAGCGTTCGCCAACCTTTGGTTTAGTAATGTTTATGAGTTAATACTGATCAAATTTTTTCAAAGTTGATTCGTTTTCTTAACTTAGTTTCGTTGGTACAGTGTTTAGTATATTATGATCGTTAAAAACAAAACCCTTGGAGAATTACAAAAAATAGTCATGGTTCGTTAGGGCTTTGAACTTTGATGACTTAATCGGTAAAACCTTAAAATCGGTCTCCGTTTTAAGATAATTCACATAAACAGTTGATAGTAAGAATAGAAGCAAGTCTCAAATAGTATGTCGAAGCAATTTTCCTTATTTTAGACAAACCTACAATAATATCTTAGCATCTTGAAATAATTCCTCTTAGTATTTAAATTGTAATGTTATTTATTCAATACATAGCCAAAGGTATGTCACCCCTGCACCACACCATTAACCCACAATGCCCTGGATGTGCACTTGCATTGTTGCGTGTTCCACTTTACGTAATATGAATGCTATTACTCTATTAGGTTCACTTGCTTCACTGAATTAGTGACGGCTGTTTAGATTTGCATGCATTGTTATATGGAAATTATTTTTGGTCTAAGTTAATGGGTCGTGTTCTTCCTCTTTGTAGTTGTTTGTTTTGATTATTGATTGTCCTTGTTTTGGTATTGGTGTAGATCTTGTTATGGTTATGTGGTTTATGCGTTGATTCATAAAGTTGTATAGGATTTAACTTTTCTAGCATTATTGTTAGCTTCGATCGTTTTATTTTCCTTATCAGCCCTATTTTTTGCTCTTATAGTTGTTTATGAGATCTACTTCCGATTTCCAGGAACGAAATTGATTCGGACGTAATAAATATAATGTTATAGTCATTTTTATAGGCCATTGTAGTGTTCTCAGAACCACTCGGCTCAGTATCGATGTCCAAAAGCGATTTCGTGACTCTGATGTTATTCATGAATTATGTTCGGCTCTGTACGTGCCCCCATTTGACGGGTTAATAATGTAATTTGACGTGTAATGACGCATGTTTATCTAAATTGGTCGTAGAAGAGATTGTAATATGGGCATACCACTTACGATTTACTTGTTACACTCATTTGCATTTAAGTTTGTCTATATTTATCGGGTGCGTTTTATTTAGCCGTAATTAAATTATACTTCCTCGTCCTTTTAATAGGCTTAAACATTTTAGGGATTCTGTGTTCAATGATTTTGCATGACGCACGTGTTATTATCTGCATAGAAAAAGTAATCCCAGATGTTAACTTTGAGAAAATGTAATCCCAGATCTTTAGTATTGAAGTAACCTGTTTCCATAGACATTGGTACTTTGTTATTAAAATTACCTTAGTGTTAAGTTAAATTATTTTGTTTCTTGACTATGTTATGAAACGTTTATCAGATGCTCAATGTCGAATTTGGTTGTCCAGAACTTTAGAACTCTTTTTTAAAAGACAATTGCATAATAACTATTACACAATAATTACATCTAATACCCTACATACACCTTAACCCGAATAAAGAAATATTGTTCCATAGACATAGGTGTATATACGTCTGTATATGCAATACATAGAAACGCTTTCACCATACCCCATGACGCCATAAGAGATGCAGTCTAGCGGTCACAAAGCGCCATATACGCAAATGGGTTGCGCAGTGACACGAGCATAGAGGTAATGAGCTGCTCATATTGGTTCTGCTACGTGCCAAGTATGATGATGATAATATGATGTATAGAGTGGATTCGGTTGGATGGATGGGAATGTTGTTTTTGACATGAGCTGATCAAGTGTTCGTTTTGTTTTGTTCGTGTCTATTGTAGTAGTAGTTGAAAAGTAAATAAAAATAGCTGTATGGGAAAGTGATGAGGAGGGAAATTATATGCTTAATATTTTTACCATAATTCAATCAGAACTTTTCTGCCTGTTTCTTACTTTATTTGCCTATCAACTCGTTCTCTATGTTTTCTATTAATTATTATAATTTGGCACAATATGTGAACTTAGAAAGCTTAGGTACTTTCTCCCTGTAACATTTATGAGCTAGGACATAAAGGTGACTAGGTATTTTCACTTGAAAATTGTACGTCCTGAAAATGTGTCGGGTTGATTTTGAAGTCTGCAAAGAAAACTTTTGAAGCTTTGAAAGAAGTGTTGGGAATACAGTGCCTTTTGTTTCAGTATGAGAAAGCCTCAAGGCGTGTGTGTTTACAAAATATAATGATCGTCGAAACAATTCGTCGGAGTTTGTGTCCATTAAGAATTTAATGTCCTCAACAGCTAATGTTTATGGCTGACCCAGTCTTGCATAATAGGAATGTTAATACACTTAATGGATTTCAATGAGTGAAGTCTCCACCGGAACTATGCAAATGATTTTACCGGCAGCCTCCAATTTATCTTTTGTCTCACATTTGAAATAGTGTGGGAAAGAGATAACCACTGGATGCATTCGGAACAAAGTTATGTTTGCAGTGTTGCTCAATATATTTCAATGATACATAATCGCACGTTAAGAAATAACCGTACTGTGCTTATATTTACATGAATAATGCACTTTTTATGAGGTACTTAGGGTAATTTTTGGGTTTATGACGGTGGTCTTCAATTTTATGTACGCATTTTTCGGCATGAATTAATATGTTGCGAAAATATTTTTGTAAGTTTAAGAAAAAACTAGGCTTATACCAAACCTTATTGATTTTTTTTTATTACGAGTTATTTTATTTTTTTCGCGAATATTTTCCTGCAGTGAAACTGGTTTGTATTTGATAGCTCATAAACATTCATAGTTACTAAACAATATAACGAATAGTGCATGTTGTAACCACGGTCACGCCTCGCCATCGATACGGATTGCTGTTGAATATTATCAGCTGTAAATATGTAGAAATAGTGTTCATATCAAGGTCATATTCAGTTATGTTACAAGGTTGTTGAGATACATAAGGATATACTATAAGGCTATGTTATCAATTATGGTGTTATGGTAATAGTTTTCTGATAGAATGACTGGCATTGGTAGCTAGTCATAAGAGAGGCTAATCTTTCAATTGCTCCACGGGTCCATATTTGACTCACCCTCACTACTCTTACCGCTTGAAAAGAAAACCCTATACGTGTTAATATATGTACTAGAAATATCTATTTCTGTACCTAGTAAGTAACCTTAATGTTTTTTTTCCGTAATAAATATTAGTTCCTAAAATTGGAATTTCGCTTCCCAGCGGAATTTCGGTTGGAGTGAGTACTGAATACAAGTTCGTGAAAATAAAGGCTTATTTATTTAGCACTCGCAAAGTTATAGCACATTAAGGCACACACCTTAATTAATTAATGCAAATGGATAAAATGTTTAACCAAGTAATTAATTAGCATTGCGAAACTCGGCAGGTGAATTGTAATGGCTCATTCACGTTTCTTTGATAATGCGGTGGTTATTGAGGATGCAGATGTAGTAATGTGATCTGGAACAAATATGCGTAATTAAATTTATAGAATACTAGAAGTGTATTGTTCTATTTGATGTGAATAATTAAATGCATTGTATTAGTATGTAGGATTGTCGCTAACCTTGTGATTTAGTTCGTATGTCGGTTAATAGTTAATACATTCGGATGATTTGTACTTAATAAACCCAAAGGAGGGGTTCATTCTGTCCTAACTGGCAATATGTCCCATCAATCGCTTGTGAATAAAATTGTTGGTCCTATTTCGTAATACATTTTATTTCAGCAAGTGCAAAATATTCCTAATTTTACTAATTTAAATCATCAACAATGAAGCAAATCTATAGGAACTGAATAAATCGATATAATCGCTGTAAGGTAATCTAAACAGCTTAGTCGGCGTCTACAGTATTAGTGCTTAGACAGTTAATCTGAAGAAGGGTAATACAGATTAAATATGCACGTGCTGCCTTGCCTTCACCTTTAGTAGTTGTAACATTGTTGTCGGGAAATTGCATTGAAGATGAATACAATTAACATAGGTGATTTGATTTTTAGAAATATTTCTTAATTAGGTAACAGATATTTGTTTACTTCATCATCATCAGCCCATTATTAAGTTTCTACGGCTGGCCGTGATACACTACGCTGGCCAAGTGCGGGTTGGCAGATGTCATATGTCGTCGAACTCTTGCTTCTTCGACATGTCGGTTTCCTCACGATATTTTCCTACATCTTTCAGGCAGTGGTGATGTTATAAATATGCGCAGATAGACATAGAAAACAGAAGAATAATGACGATCTTTAGATATTCTAATAAATGATCACATCTTATTAAATTTCAGGAAACATAAACCATGGCCGTGAATCTTATCACTCGTTGTATGCAAAACATTATCAGCTATCTCGATTGTGCCTCTCTTTATCTCTTATCATATTGTGTCTGTTTGTATGGCAAATCAGCAAATGTTTTGATTTACCTGAAGTTGCGTGTGTTTGCTTTTGGTGAAATTTATTGAATATTTTGGTCTGTGGAAGATTGTGGGATGGTAAGTATTGTAGGATGTATAGTGGTGCTTCTGATTTCTGTGAGAATCTGTTGGTATATAAAGAGGTTTGATTTGGAACGAATAATTTTATTATTCGTCAGATGATATTATTTATTATGATATGTATGCTGCCACTGTTTATTTTTATTTAACGGTCATGCGAGATAAATTTGTGTTTCAAGAATAGTTTTTATAACGTGAATTGTTAATGATGAATAAATTATTTTGCTGTTGATTTTTACGAAGTGATAGTAATTTATTTATTTTTGTTTTTCAACTTTCCTTTAAATAAATTCAAACTCAAGATTGTTTTGATTAATTTCTTCGTCTAAATATAGATCTCTGACTCAATATGTAACAAAGTGGGCAAATTTTATTGTATTCGTTTACTGAGCACTTTTATATGACGACCTACTATCCTCCATTTTTTTACGATTTGACAAAAGCATTAATCGATTTTGCAAATTGAACCATGTTACTATTGGCGAAATAATTCATCGCTAACAATATAATGAGAATCGATCAGCAAAAAATTCGAAAAAAAGTTTATTTGACACACATTTAACACTGACAATTTTCAAACGACTGCAAAAAAGGAGTTCTCAAAAAGACTGTATTTCAATTTAATACCTCAGAACTTTCGACTGACTTTCGGCTCTTATTGTCGGAGGCCAAGACTCACTTTGGGTCCCTGCGCCACTCTAGTAAGTAGTAAGTAAGTAAGAACTTTCGACTGGGTACACGATTTTGAATTTTTTTTTTAATTTGGAAGGTGGTGCTTACCATGTGGTTTCATTATGTGGTTTAGTTCTGACAATTTTGAAAGCGTTTTTGAAGATTTTTGTTAAATAAATCTAATTAAAAATGCTTATTTCTGTTACAGGTACGTATTGCAGTAAAATAATGTATATAGAAGGCGCATGGTGAGTTTTCTATTTTCACCGTGCTATAGTTTGGTGAATGTTCGTCTGGTTGTACCTACGTAGGTATCGGCTTGCAGCGAACGCGCTCTCAGTCACCTGTGCGTAGCGGTGGCGTGCGCTCGCCATGTTTCAATGTTTTGTAGTGCTATGTGATTCCTTCTTGTGATTAACAGTGAAGTATGCTAATTGTGTGATATCCATTACCTATTGGGTGCAATTCTGTCCAGTAATGACGTGATGCGTTTGAGGTTGTATGTATTATGTTGGTAGTGTGTTTTGTTTTTTTTGGCGGTTGCGTTTTGGTACGATTTTGCGATGTTTTTTTATAAGATTTTTCGTTATTTTTTGGGAAAATAAAAATAAATGAAGTTTAGATATATTATATTTAAAATAATAAAGTCTAATACGATTTATTATCACATCTCTTATCAGTATCATGTTCAAGTTTATCTCTCGAAGACGTCGGTCTTGGACACAAAGTGAAATATTTTAATTGTAGATAATTAAAGCCTTCCGAGTTGTCGACCTTTGTAAAGGAAAGTGAAATGATTAAATAAATTAACGCATTTTAATGCTGCTCCGGTTTAACTTGATTTATTTAAAAACATAATTACGGTGAAATTATCATATCTGTTGACTTTTATTTATTTTTAATCTGTGCGAGAGTTTTCACTATTTTATATTCTACATTAAAATAAAATTTGGATTACTTATTATAATAGGTACCTATACGGTGTTTTTTTTATTAAAAAATTTAATTTATTATTGTTTTATTTAAAATTAAAGTGCGCATAGACAATTATCTTTATCACTTTTTTATCTATTGACGGTAGTTAGATACTTTTCATTAATGTGACAAATGATAACTCTTGCCACGAAGAAAGAAAGAACAAAAATAAAACTCAAGAAATAAATCGCGCGTTTTTGCAAGCGAAAAATAATGATTTGTGACAGTTTTATATTTTCAAGAAATAATTAAAGTTTAATGGTATGTAAGTAATATTACTGTATTTTTTACGTTAATGGGAAATATTTATTGATGAACAGAATGGATGACAAAAAACAAAATTTGATATTTAAATAATTTATGTAAAAGTTTATAATATATTACCTATACCGTAGTTGAGAATAAATCGTGACTGATATAATGTAAGTGCCGTTAATGTGCATAGATAATCGTGACTTTAATATATTGATTAAATAACTTATTATTTCTTTGTATGTCTTTTAATATGTATTTGCAATTTTACAAAGAAAATATTTTTTGGAATTGTCAAGCATCTGTTTTTTGTAATATTCTATGACAATTTTTATAAGTTTAATGTTAAGTATAACATGCTAAAACTATATTATTCAGTGGAACAGAAATTAAATAGGTATTTACCTATGTCTAAAGGAATCATTTAAATGGGGATAAAGAAAGAATGATAGAAAATAAGAAGACAAGAATACCTGCAGGCAAACCCTATGCCAAGTGCAGGTGCAGACATAATCGATTTTTCCTACCGCAGACGGTAATGGATTGCTATTCAAATTACTTTCCCTGTTTATACTATAGCTTTGTTTTAAAGTCGGTATTAACTTTAACCTTTAATACTGTGATATTAAAATAAATATCCTCATATTCATCTAGTATTTTTATCTAAGATAGTAAACAAATTGAATTAAATTTTAGTTTGAAATTTGTCACTAAATGTTGCGATTTATTTTAGCTAGGTTGAGGAAGATGAGTATATAAAGTGGCTGATAATAGTAACATTTATAAAGAAGATATTAATTTTACAATATTTGTACATTTCACATCATCAAGATACAGTAATGGGATATAAATCGTTAGTTACACAGCGAAATTGTTGTTACCGCAATCTCTTTCCTCACTGTTGCAAGATTACAATATTTCATAGATATTGCAAAAAAATTGCAAGTGAAATTTTGTGTTGGAAATGTTTAGATAGACTGAAGGGGATATTTTTGTTGGTACTGAACTCGTAGTACCCTAGTTCTTTGAAGTGATTGGGCTTTTTTATTGTTTTTGTAGTTATAGCAGAATTTTGTTTTAAAATAGGTGCTGTTATGGTATAACTAGACTAAATAGTAGCCAAGATAAGACAAGATTCAGTTAATCGATTTGAATTGGGTAATAAAAGTTAATTAATGTTTATCAAAACAAATAAGATTCTGACTTCGCAAAGTCTTCATCTTTTCCTCACATCCATTTTATTATTATTTTCAAACAAAGCAGAATTAGATGTTTTGTTTTATGACTTGGGTAGCTGAATTCGTTTGATTAATTATATTGCATGTATGCTTATCGTACTCAGTAATGATTATTTTTATAAACGCATGTTATTCAGGTGTACGTTCCTCATGCTAATACACTAATTTCAACCTTTTAACTTTTTTGTTTACATGAATGAATACTTCGCCCTTCTGGTTTCATCTATCTACATAATGAGCAACTTTTATCTTAATCTTTGTATCATTTTAGAAGATAAAATAGACGATACGATTGCATATGAATATAGGTGCATGCATTAACTATTGGTTTGAATGAATTTATTTTAAGTCAGTATGTTTTGTTTGCTATTAGTACTAAATAAAGAGAGCAAGAGTTTTAATTTAAAAACGTTTACATGGAAATTTTTATGAACACTTGGGTGAAAGTTATTCGCCGGTAATAACGTTTAACCTTGTTGCCAATAGATAAACTCAAACTCAAACTCAAACATTTATTTATTCAATTAGACTTCTTAAAGAAGCACTTTTGAAACGTCATTACATATTTTAAAATTTACCACCGATTCGGAAAGCAGTATCTACGGAGAAGAACCGGCAAGAAACTCCATAGTTGCTCTTTTAAATCATGTCAGTTTTACAATTTTACAAAATACATATTATGTAACATCATATATTATAATAACATGCCAAAGAACTGTCCTGTGGTTTTTACGCGACAACCCTCCATGGGTTTTTATCGTCCATATATTCCTGAATACTGTAGTACGCTCTCTGAACTAGTACATTTTTTATATAAGTTTTAAATTTAGAACTACTAAACTCTTTAATATTATGAGGAATTCTATTGTAAAAGCGTATACCTTGACCCATAAATGAATTTTTAACTTTAGCTAATCGGAAAAATGGCATTTCAATTCTATTTCTGTTCCTTGTGCCATAACAGTGTCTATCTCCTACTCTTGTGTGTAAGTCGGCGTTTTTGTGTACATGCAAAATATTATTAAATATATACTGTGATGGTACAGTAAGGATACCAGTATTCTTAAAGAGATCTCTTAGTGAGTCCCGAGCACGTAAATTATATATAGAACGAATGGCTCTTTTCTGTAAGATAAATATAGTTTCTATATCTGCTGCCCTGCCCCATAGTAGAATTCCATAGGACATAATACTATGAAAGTAGCTGAAATAAACCAATCTAGCTGTATCTTCATCGGTGAGATGCCTTACCTTTCGGACTGCATATGCTGCTGAACTGAGCTTACCTGCAGCGGTGTTGACATGGGCTCCCCACTGTAGTTTCTCGTCCAATGTTAACCCAAGAAATACAGTCGATTCTGTAGGGTGTAATACCTCCCCGTTCAAGGTAATATTTCTGCTTAACTTTTTAACGTTTGGTAGTAAAAATTCAACACAAGTTGTTTTTTTGGCATTTAATAATAAATTATTAGCAGTAAACCAGTCGGATATGTGTAAAAGAGCACTGTTCACTTCGTCAACATTTGGGTCATGCCTATCCACATTAAATATTAATGAGGTATCATCTGCAAACAGAACTATTTCACACCTATCCTGTAAATAATAAGGTAGATCATTGATATATACCAAGAACAAGAAGGGTCCTAAAATAGATCCCTGTGGAACACCAATGTTAATTGACGCACCGCTAGAACGTTCTCCATTAACAACTACAGTTTGTATCCTATCATGCAGGTATGAGGCTATGAGGTTCTGAGCTTGTCCTTTAATCCCATAGTGATTAAGTTTACGCAATAAAGTACAATGTTCAACGCAGTCAAATGCCTTGGAGAGGTCACAAAAAATCCCCAAAGCATTTTTTGAGTTTTCCCATGCCTTATATATATGTGTTAGTAGTGCAACTCCAGCATCTGTGGTTGAGCGCCCCTTTGTGAAACCAAACTGTTTGGTGTGCAGCAAATTATTAGATGCAAAGTGACTAGTCAATTGGTTTAATATTAACTTTTCGAATACCTTACTTAATGTTGGTAAAATCGAGATAGGTCTATAGTTGTTACAGTCTTCTTGATCGCCTTTCTTAAATAGAGGTATAACTTTACTAAGCTTTAATAAATTAGGAAATGTACCATAGTCACAACACTTATTAAATATAAAAGCTAAATTGTTCGCAATATTTTCTATTATATTATTAACTAAATTTACGGACATTCCCCAAAGATCACAAGTATTTTTTAAATTTAGTGTCTTAAAGGCTGTAACAATATCATTAGCAGTTACGTGTCGCAGTTCAAATAATGTGCTGCACGCCGCAACATGGTCCCTCAAAAAGGTCTCTGCAAGTGCTGAAGACGAATTTAAATTATTAGTAATGCTAGCAGGGACACTACTAAAGAAATCTTCAAATGCAAGCGCAACATCAGCATTTTTGTCAATAACCATGCCATTATTAACAAGTTTTATGGTATTACTTGATTTGCTTTTACCCATTTCACCATTAATAATAGACCAAACTGTTTTAACTTTATTATCGGAGTCGCGTATTTTATCTCTGATATACAAACGCTTCGCAGTAAAACAAACAATTTTAAAAGTTTTTGAGTAATTTCTAACATAACTAAGAAAAGATGGGTCTTTATTATATTGCTTCATACCATATAACTCATAAAGAACGATCCTACACCTATGTATGCTAGGTGTCGCCCATTTACTAAATGGTAAATCCTTGGTAATATTTAAAGATTTAACTTTAAATATTTTTTCAAATTCATTATGCACTAAATTAAAAAGATTTTTAAACATTTCACAAGGATTATTATGACAGGATTGATCATTCAGAACGGGCAGGTTTTTATTAATATTATCTCTAAATTTATTAATGCCTTTTTTAGTTATAGGCCTAACATTAATTCTTTTAAATTCAGGTAAACAATCCCATTCAAAAACTACTTTCTGGCCACAGTGATCCGAAGTGAGTGTATTGAGAATATTTTTCTCTAAACAGTTGCAGTCGCAGTATATATTATCAATACAGGTTGCAGAAGTAGGTGTAATTCGTGTGGGTTCATTAAAAAGTTTATACAGATTAAATGACTGAAACAAATTAACAATTCGTGTTGCCGTTTGTGTTTGTAAAAGTATATCAATATTAAAATCACCACATACTATAACTTTTTTTTTACTCCTACTTAAACGCTTTAATATTTCTTCCATGACTGTCTCAAACATATTATAGTCACTGGAAGGGGGTCTATAAACGCAAACAATAATATAACGCTCCAGCTCCACACAGGACAGTTCAATGGTCCGTTCTACAGAAAGACTAACAATGTCAGTTCGTTCTTTACATTTTACACTATCATGTACAAAAATAACAGAACCTCCGTGAATAGCCTGTGTCCTAAAGTATATACTTTTTAATTTGTAATTTTCAATATTTACTAACGACTGACATTGTTTAAGCCAATGTTCTGTTACACAAAATATTTTAATATTGTTATCATTCAGAAACAATTCTATTTCTAACAATTTGCTAGCCAAGCCTTGAATATTTTGATGCACAATGGAAAAAGACTGCTTAGCTGTTGTCTTATAAACTAGTTTAAATCTAGCTTAGGGCTAGATTGTCTGTCAACACTTAACCTAGGTTGATGTATATAATTACTACTACATAAAATTATAGTAGATCGATGGTCTGATACCGAACATGTACCAGACTGATTAATATTATATGCTATTAACATAGCAAGTTCTCGCTTATATCTAGATGGCAGATACACTGTATTCTTTGTCAAAGTAAAAGATTTAATACATAAGTTAATGTCAAAGTAAATGAATGCATCACGATGATGATTTGTTATGTTATACAATTTTAAATTCATATTATGAATTAATCTATTTTGTTCTTGTGTCAAACCAGGTAGGTATGGCAAAGTACACAACATAAATTTACATTTAGTCTTACTACTAATTTCCAACATTTTATGAAATCCTACATCAATATCCTTATTTTTTATATTTAAACTATCTCCAAATAGTATAATTACAATATTATTCTTATTAAACCTGAAATGATCAAGTGATTTGATGATATAATTAAATGAACTGTTAGGAGTGCAAATATTAGTGACTTTAAGCCCTAAATTGTTGAGCATAGCGCCAAAACCCTGACCAATATTATCTGACAACACAATAATTTCCTGCTCGGAAAGGTGTTTAGTTTTACTAGTTGAAATTGTTGTCACGGGTTTAACACTATGTATGTCAGTGCAGTCAAACTTATGGGGCGACGGTTGCTCATTGTCACTTTTTGAACACTGACATACATATTTATTGGTCAGCGACTCAAAGCGATCCATATTTTCATTGCTCAACTTAATCAAGTAATCTGCCTCTTGTATATTCTAATTTAAATAATTGTTGGAAACTATTGAACCGATTAAGTTCTG
This sequence comes from Colias nastes, assembly GCA_907164665.1. NCBI lineage: Eukaryota > Metazoa > Arthropoda > Insecta > Lepidoptera > Pieridae > Colias > Colias nastes. The sequence goes on along the minus strand of CAJQZM010018097.1, from coordinate 10,203 downwards.
TTTATTGTATAGTTTATTTTGTAGGTATTATCAGAATTGTTGTTATGGAAGTAGAAGTGTTGTCAACAATTTTCAGCACTCGATGAAAAATAATTTGGTATTTACAAGGTTTTTGAAGTAAAGTTTGTTATATAAATATTGATTTTCAGTAAATTTTGAAAGTAGGTTAGGGTTTTTATATTGTTCATCAATATTAATGGAAATGCTAATATGCTTTGATATCACTACATAGTATAAAACAAATGTCCCTATGTCCCTATGTCCCTATGTATGCTTAAATCTTTAAAACTACGCAACGGATTTTGATGCGGTTTTTTTTAATAGATAGAGTGATTCAAGAGGAAGGTTTTAGTATATAATTTATTATGTTTTAGACAAAGCGGGCGAAGCCGCGGGCGGAAAGCTAGTCAGTTATAAATAATAGTTTGCGTTTCATTTCATTTTGTCCCTTTATGAATGCTTAGTTTGATCTTCAGTACTTTAGAAATTGAATTAAACACATTTGTATTGTTATGTAATTTGTGAAGAAGCCGACAAATGCAATAATAAAAACGTGAAAGTACTGCTTAACATAGATACAATTTTTAACTATGCCAAGGAGAATCCTTGTTTATAATATGATTGTTCTACTTGTGTTTTTATGCAAGAATAATGGAAATGGTAATTAATGTCAAAACATTCAATATTAGGATTTTGATATGAATATTACTGGAACCATAGAGAAGGCTTAAGGGTAGGTCGGTACTTATCTCGTGTGGGTTAACATAACGGAAGAGAGTGAGGGTTAGTATGTCTGGGCCTTAAGCGACGCCACGTTGAAAAGTTAGTTTTTAATAATTAGGGAAATGTAAATGTTTATTTTCCTTTAAATACTTCGATAACAAGGTTTGCTTTTGCTTCCGAGAGAAAGCATAAGATTTTACGCGATACGTCACGTAGGAGGTTTTGCTGTCTTTCTCTTATTATATCCTTTAACCTAAATAATATAATAATACTACTTTATTTTATATACCGTCAGTTCTAGCTTAGATCATAGTCTGATACTGTATGAAATTTAATAATAAGTACGTGTTTAAATGAATAGTTAGTTTTCTTCCTGTACCTTATAAAAACGTTTTAATATCGTGTGTGCAGTGTTAATTATTTATGCCACTTAATTTTGTTCTAGATTAAGCAATGATAAGAAGCTAAATGATATTATCATAGATTTGATCTCTTTAAATAATAGGCATTAAATATTTAAGGCTAGTTAGACCTTCTTCCTCTAACATTGATAAAATAATTATTATGTACCTAAACCTATTAATATATCTAATATGTTTTACTAATTCATATAAGTATATAATTTGTCCACAAATATATGTATGTATTATGTTTTCTATTACACACATAAAAAGGAAAAGTTAGCATATTTCGTAATGAAGTTTATTTTAAAATTTTTAAATAAGCGAAGTAACAAGAAATGTTCAAAAGCCACATTTATTCATAATCAACAACTTAGTGCTAGAATAATGTGCTAATGTGATACAAATGCAAATTCTCGTATAATATTATAAATGACCGATATTTTGTAATTAATTCATAAGCCACTTTTGCGCTGATTTTAGTTATTTGAAGTATAACTTTTTAAGTAATGCAAATTATTTGAATATTGCTTTAATGTTTGTTTCTTTTAACTGGAATTTTATAAATACATTTGATAGTTAAAGTTCGTTTTTGCCTAGGATTATGTATCTATTTACTATTAATAATCCAAGATTCGTACAAAAAAGTTCGAATGATAAGTATTAAAAATGTGAAATTATCTGTCCTCTACTCTCAGTATATTATGTAGTTAAAACAAAAATCAAATTGCACTATATTCGTGCATTTTTAATTCATAATTTTTTTCCTCTCAAAATCTATCAAATTTCACAAATCATTTTATATCTATAGTATCGGTAAACTATTTAAAAAACTGTGGTACTGTTAGCGATATCTTAGACTACAATGATGTCATCAAGATAAATCGAAAGTGACTCAAGTTTACGGTTATCTACGAGCAGATTCCATTTCACTTGACCCGCGGTAACCCTCCTCAATATTCGTCTGATTCGCGAAGGCTCGATTGGCTTGTGAAACCGAATACCTATTATTGTAGACTGAGAGCTGGTGTAAATTTTGTGGTGTTTAACTATTTTGGGAGGTTACGGTTAGTGACGATAATATTCAATATAATGCGAGTTACATTTAGTTTGCAGATTTTTTACGACGATTTGATATTTTTGTATTAAAACCATTGGAAGTATTTGAATGTATGATTATCAAATAACGTCACATTTGTATTGAAAATATTAGCCAGGTATAACTTATGAATAATATCATAGAAAAAAAAAAAAACAGAACACAAAATAAAGTATCGGGATAGGACGTAACGGAAGTGACAATATAATGATGACTTGATTAACAAAACATTGTTAATTATATAACAATATTTTTTGTATCGATTTCCATCCCATTGCTGACCGTACATTACTTATTAATAGGCAACGAAAACACGCCCAAATAAAACAATGAACGGTAATTATCGAACAAGCCCCAACCGGGCGGATAATGAAGTATTAATGACGGTTGCGCAAGCGCAGCTCGATTGTCACTCAATATGATACGATCTAGTTTGGTATTCAATAACATTGGATATTGACGAATAAAGTTTACTGTGGTCTTTTGTTGGTACTGAATAGATTGGCATTCTAGATTGTGGTGTTATTAACATTTTTTATATATATTGTGTTATATTTTTTGTGCACCGACTCATTGGCTATATTTCTGTTTCTTTTTCCTTTTCAAATATTACTATTGCTGATTATTGAGATTAAATAAGGAACTATGTAGTTCCGAAATACACTTTTTTTTAAAGGTCGAAAATTCATCATAAACATGCGATACATGTTTATGATTCGTTTAAAATTGTTTTATGCAAATGATTAATGTCTCTATTAAGATTTAAGTATAGGTAGGTACTCTAAAAAAATATTACAGTAAATATTATGAAGCTGAGGAATTCTCATTAGGACGACAATAACATAGGCTAATCAAGGGTTAACGAATTCGATTATACTCAAGCATAAAATAGCAAAAACACCAAATTGCTAGTCATTATCAGTGCTTAGAGAAATCGCTTGTTAATTGTAGGTACTATTTAGTGATTCCGCTTTGTATGAGTATGTGTTTGTATGTTTGAGTAATGATAGTTCGATGGGTCAATGGTGAAATTGGCGCGTTTTCTGTTTTGCCTAGTTTGAGTCGTGGAAATGTTAGGTTTTTCACATTTTCAGTTCTTTGTTTGTAGTATTGGTATGAGTTTTTTAGCTGTTTCAGGGATTGAAATGTAGGTTTATAGATATAGGGTTAATTGCGTTAAAAAATACTATAAATTTTAAGATGAAATTTTGATCATTAAGGCAATATGTACATACCTATATCTCTTCTATATTCGGTGGGTGTTACAATACGATATTATATTATAAATACAAAAAGGGGTAAATTAATTCTGTCAGTAGGTAATGTGAAACCATGAAAATGCTATATTTTTAAACAAACAATAAAAAAGAAAGTTTGCGCTTTTCCTTTCAACACTCTCTTATGCTTTGTCATTGTCAAATCTTTTATGTATTCGCAATAATGAGTGATCAGTTTTTGTGATTTTTACATATCTAGACCAAGAGATAGTTTACAATTTTAACAATATATTTGATCATACAATTTTTTTCTTGTTTTTTTGTGTCTAAAGATTTTTTTCATATTTTCTCATTACTTTCAGCTCCGTTTTTTTTATTGTGAAATGAGAAAAAATCATTAAAGAAGCAGGATTTTAATAATAATCTAAAAATAACCGGATACCTGCCTAAAATCACAAATGTTTAGATTACGGTGACAGACGGACATAAAAATATAGAAACTCGTTTCGGTAATGATATCGATTATTGCTAATACTGTCAAAACTATTTATCATACTAATATCGATTGACACAATATTTATTTAATTCGAATGTTATAATACTTTTATAGACTTTGTTGATGTTTTTATTTCATCATTATGAGTTAGAGTTATTCATAATTTAAACTATTTATTACTTTAACTGTTACCTGAAATTCAACCATGTTAATATATATTTTTTTTTCAATTACATAGTCCATTGACATTTTCTTTTTAATTTCCTTTATGCAAACTAAACAACCCGATTTTTCTTTATTTTAAAAGCTTACAACCCTCAAACGCAAGTAAAAAACGTATTCTACAAATTAAACAATAAATTAAACACTGGTATCACAGGAAGAAATAACAAAGAAAATTTCACAGTGCCTCGTGGACTAGTGACCGTACGTCACAAACACAGTGACTATAAGTCTATAAGTAAGATGTGATAATAGTAGTGTTTAAAATAAATATCAAAATGTGCAGCAAGGATCAAATCAGTCACATCCTGGGGAAGATCAATGTGGTAAGTTTTAAATATTACTATGTTATTATTGTAATTAGCAGAGCAGTATTAGAGCAGTATTTTGCTTCTTTTACTATGCTTGTGTTAAGAGTCCTAAACGATTTTAGAGTGATTTTTACTTGTTTCTGTAATTCTTTAGAAGCTCGTTTAACAAAACTAAATTAGTAACAATGTGTGATGATATCTTAAATTAAAGATTCATTCAATATCTAAAATACGTTCGAGACAATTTATTGATATTCATTGTCCAGTTTGTTTAATAGCCAATAACCTAAGGCGTGTTTCAATTTTTTCCATGCGGGACGTTCGTGTCTTTGTATTTTACACGGAATTTAATAGAAGAAGTTTTCTTATAAAATATACTACAGTAAAGACACTGAGACATCCTAAAATATGTTCGAGGCAATTTATGTACTTTTATTGAAAAATTCAAAGAACATCTAAGTTAAAATAGCCTTACTTTGATGAAATTTTATGCGTATATGGCGTCGAATTTCTAGTTCTTACAAAAGAGTTAAAAAAAAATAAAAAATACACACTAAATGATAGGTTAATGCTTAAAAATTTGCAATAAAAAAAATACATATTATATGTTTTATGAAAGAAATGGAATAATTTAAAGTTCTTTAGAATTTTCGATTATATACGGGAGCGCAAACGTTGTTACGGCAGATCTATATAATCGAATATTCTAGAGAATTTTAAATTATACCATTACTTTCATAAAACATAGTAGTTAGTTTTTTTAAACGAGCTCCTAAAGAATTAAAGAAACAAGTCAAAATCACTCTAAAAAGCGATACGGCCTCTTAAGGACATTTGCAAATTGTATGTACAATGTACATTGTAGTAGTTAGAATAATATAAGATTGCAATTATGTCACACAAAACAAAAGAAAAGACAGTTTCAGATTTTTAATTGATAACGCAGAATTACTTTCTTTCATTTTATCGACTTAAATATTATGGTATGCTTAGATCTTAGACTTAGATGGTATGTAATTCAACATCTGTACGTATCGATTTCAAGTGTTTTAATTAGTTTTCAATTTAATTTTTATAACGATGTGACTTATTTAAAGGCGATTGAATGTGTGTCTAGGTCACTTTGCAATCTTATTAGCTGAAAATTAATTAAAATATATTGGCAAATTAAATATCACTAATGAGATTTTAAATGATTGAATTTGAATACTTATTACAATATATTTTTCAAAAAACAGACATCAATAATAGTTAAATGCATTTTTTATTAATTAATTTTTTTTCGAAATTATCGTATAGGTACATTTAATATATTATGAAATTGAAAAACCAATTGCTATTTATTCTTGATAGAAGTTAATTACATAGGGCAATTTGTGATTTTTAATTGTCTATTACAGATATCATAAAGCTAATAACAATCAAATGGTATTTATCGTTCACTCACGCGTTTTCTGTCGCAACCAAAGTTTACAATCAAAGAAACATTCGAACAAATGCAAAGAGAACAATTATTTACATTGCGAATCGATAAATAATGTCGCAAACATGTAGGAATATTAAACAGTGATTGCATGCAAAATATGCATCGGTTTCACACCGAACATTGGGTAAATCGACCGCGTTGTAATTAGGGATTGCGAATGGTTTCATAAATTCACAAGGCTGTAGTGTGAAAAGTGAGGAAAGCGTCTTTTTCTTGGACGGTTTTCGCGGGTTTATTTGATAGCCATAAAGGAAGTGCTTTAATGTATCTTTTAACAGGGCTGTGCTCAGTGGTCGGATTTTAATAGTTTTTATTTAGTGAGATTATCTAATGGATTTACGTAATTATGTTTGCCTATAAATTGACTGTATTGTTTCTTCAATCCATAATTTATTGTTTGCTGAAAACCTCTAAATTCAATTTTAGGCTTCACTGTCGGCAGTTCTAAATACACCAAATTATTCTCTCCTACTACTCAATCATTCGTCTTTTTAAAGCAAACGTTTATCTTTCATTCATACACCACATTTCAACTGAAAGCTTCACAGGCTCTTACGTGAGATTAAGATCCTGCGTGACCGGTTCTCGTGTTGTTAATTGTTTGACGAGTGGACTGTCTCCTTTTGGTCATGACTCCTGACCTACAGATTGGCATCGACTGTTACTTTCGGTAGAAAGCTGTTCAGTTGCGAGGAAAAGATCTTTTGTTTTGCTAATTTAGTCGTTATGAGGTGGATTTGTCAAATGGTATTGCTGGAAAGGAAGTATGATAAGATTTAATGTTAAGGGATAAGGCCTCTTGTACACACACGGATCTTCCGTGAAAATTTACGTCTAATTTACTTTCCAGTTCCTATAGACGCACAGCTAAATTAAACCGTAAATTATTGTCAAAAAAATTGACTTACATCACCAACATTACCGCTACATCTTAATAGGTTTACAATCGACATGTTTATTGCCCTTTTAAAACTAATAAGCACTTATAAAATCAATGTTAGGTAATGCAACTCGAGTAAAGTTTAATTAACGCAGTCGTGCCTATCAGTCGCCAGTCAAGTGGGCGTCCCAGTGATTGATGTCTCTATGTAGTGGAGGCATTTGCTCCCGATCACCGTGGTTGGTGACCTTAGCTGTTCGTGTGTTCACTTGTTCTAGTAGTGGGTTTGAATAAAGCGGTAATTATTGATCGGATGGTTCGGACCACGTTGTTTAGATGTTAGGTTGATTTTTAGCATCATCAAAAGTGGACCAATTCTGAAATGAGTGTGGGAAAATTTTGATTCTGGGATGAGGGATTTGAAAGTAATGAAGGGAAGCTTGATTACTCGTTAATCGTTATTATCTAGATTTTTTGTAGCCAGTAGGATATCTACAAAAACAAAGCTGATATATTATTTATTGTGTTGCATAACCCAAATCAAAATATTTCAAATGTCACGGGCAACATTATGTAAATAAGAAAGTTTATAATATTGAATATCAAGGATATCACTCTAAATAATGGTTTTATTAAGATTACTGTTTGAGAAAAAAGATTTTATTCATAAAAAATGGTTTACTTCAAGAATAATAAAAAAGCTAATCGTCACAACGTTATAATCTCATTTCCACTATGCGAATGTAGTTCATTCGTGATCGCGTTTGTTGCTTCCGCGTGCCTCAGGACTTGTTGTGCGATCTTACTCAGCTGTGTGAAGGTTCTAATTATATTATACTAGTTTTCTGTCCGTAGCTTCGCCGGCTTTGTCTAAAACTTAACAAATTATATACTAAAACCTTTTTGGACCACTCTATCTATATAAAAAAAACCGTGTCAAAATCCGTTGCGTAGTTTTAAAGATCTGAGCATACATAAAGGAACAGACAGACTGCAGCAATTGGCTTTGTTTTATATTAGGTAGTAAAGAGATAGACTAATTATTTTCTAGGCTTGTATGTTTACTATATTTGGCGTGTGAGGGTTTCTTACAGTTTTATGTTATGTTGGATCTATTAAGTCATTGGAACTCCTTGATTTATTTATTTAAATGCGTTCTGATTCATCATTTATATATCATCGATTGGAAACTTGTGCAGATGCCCTTTTCAATAATCAGAATAATGTAGATTTTGTGGTAGACTAGATAGTTGTAGAGCTACTTGATTATATTATGATTTAATTGGTTGTGGGAGTAAGGTGTTATGATAGTATGGTGCGAGTGTGTCTATTAAACTAAAATTGTTTTTATAAAGTGTTAAATTGTTAGCGGGCAGAAAAAATGAAGAAATCTTGTTTTTGTCCACTTATTCGCACCAATTATTTATAAAATAGTCTATTTGCACCTAAAAATGTAAAAATTTCAGTATTTCAACCGCATAGCTTCGTGCAAACTGATTATTACACCACGATGCAACATTACCGACGTCCGTGACATTGCGTTTACTTTCAGGCCAATGTTGGGCAATGATTGATATGTTAATAGCCAACACTTAGCAGCCTTCGACGGAACATTTCCTTCCCCGTATTGATTGGCCGCTGGTATGCGTCTAATTGCTTTGTCGTGTTTGTTTGGATGATTTCCGTTGTCATTGACAGCTTTAGCTGTCACCAAGTCAGCTGTGATTGGTGTATGTTCGTCATTTGTAATAGTTGTAATAGTTTTTGAATTTTAAATGTTTAGTTTGAAAGATATATCTGCAATATAGGATAAATTTATTTTTATTATTGTACCTTGTAATTTATTTTGGTTGATATCGTCGTTTCAATTTACTGAATAATTTTTCTTCTGTTTGACATTTTTTGGGGACAATATGATATGACAAGGATAGCAAAATATAGTTTATTATCTATGGTACGTTTATGTGCATGTTATGGAATGTTGGCATGAAAGTACAATTGATCAACTGAATGTTAAAAACGATTCTTATAAATGATATCAGCATACATAAATTGGTCATCATACTTCGCACAATGTGCTAAATATTCACAACAGTTGCTGTATTGAATTGAATGATGTTTATCGTGGATTATACAAAATGGACGTTGCTCGCAAATATGTGCGTGACAGAGGTATAAAGAAAGTAAATATCATTGTGTTTTTACAATCGATTGATTGATATACGTTTATTGTTTCTCTTGTGTATGCTCAATTGGTTTTATGGAAGCAATGTTTCTGTAGGGTAAAGTGTAACTATATACAAACAGTTATTCTTTATGAAATCGGATTGGCTATTTCTTTTGACACAAGATTTCCTATGTTAATCGATGTTGTCTGTTGTTTTACATAATTCTTGTTTTCGGTAGAAGCTCTGATAAAAATTGGCAAATATTAACAAGTAAGGCAATAAACTATAGGATTTGTAATGTATTTATGTACCGTTATTTCACACATAACGTTACTGGTAAATGGTAATTAAAGTATCGTGTATGGATTTCAAGAGAATCCGTAAGATGCATTGTAACATATCTATAATTCGTCTCACGTATGACCGAAAAACCATGATAGTACGTTACAATGTAGATTTATTTGGGCTTCGATAGAAAGTAAGATGTGTTTGCGAGGTCATCGGTTCCGTGATTCGCCTTGAATTCATGAATATCGGTAATGAATCGATCTTGTTACTGTTGTTATTGATCACGACGATCGCGGTCAGTTGCATTGGTGTTTGATTGACGGGAGTTTAAGTGAAAATGAGGACTGGTGGGAGCTGAGCGGGAATATATAGATGTGACGTCATAGCTTATTATGAGTGAGTAACAACTGGAATGGTGAATTGTGTATAAGAGTTAGGTTTGTATGGACAGTTCGCGCACCATTGTTAAGGACTACGTAGGTCAGTCATTTGTTGGACGAGGTTTATTTAAAAAGCACTCTTAAATCATCAAAATATTACACTTCATTAGTTGAAAGGCTGTCCGAATATATTGAATTAATGGCATCACCCTCCTTAATTAACAATATCTTCAGTGTCTTTTGTCATATGTATTTATAAGTAGACCTAGCTTTGGAATTTCACGTTCCTTACATTACGTCACCAATCTATGTTATTCTATCGTAATTTAAAAAGGCTTATGTAAGTAGCGGTGAGGTTGTTAATTGTAAGACAAACACACGTGTTGTTGTGTTTTCGTATTGACATGTTGAACTTTCAAAAAGTTATACGTACCTAAACGTTGTAGAGTTGTGTAATACATAGTTGAGCGATGATTGGTGATAATCGATTTTTGGAGAAGGCAAACGGAGACATTCTTTGTTATTATGACAT
>CAJQZM010018064.1:0-10453 GCA_907164665.1 Colias nastes | reverse complement strand
AAAAAAAAAAACAATATACATTTAAATAATGAACTAAAATTATAAATCTATTAATTAAATGGGACTATAAAAAGAAAAAAAAAATAATTTAAATTGGAATGTATGTGATTTTTTTATTTATTATCTTCTCAACCTATTCTTTCTTTATAAATTTTGTCAATTCGTTTCATTGGTTATCGGGAAATCGAAAAAATAAATCGTTTATGCTGATTCATATAATTATGACTAACATAACTTCGAAACCAGTACAGAGATATGGAAAAATCTTTATTCATACATACAAGTGATATTGGTGGCGCATTATTTTCGTCTATGGGCATATGTTACTTTAAATGCTTCTTATTCTTTATTTTGTTTGATTTCAAATTCACCCTTTTTTAATTTATCCAACGCTTGGAACGGAAACATACGAATTTTTATTATAATCTTTATATTCATTATAATCTAGTATAGTCTACACTAGTGGAAGCTAATCCATACTTATTAATTATTACTTATTTATATTATAAATGCGAAAGTAACTCTGTCTGTCTGTCTGTTACTCAATCACGCTTTAACTTCACCGGTTCAATCACGATTAACATAGTCTACTTTTTACCCCGGGACATAGGATAGGTTTTATCCCGAAAATCCCACGGGAACGGGAACTATGCGGGTTTTTCTTTGACTGCGCGGGCGAAGCCGCGGGTGGAAAACTAGTAGTATTATAAAAATCACTAAGTACTTAACCAACTTGCTTTGCATTTTCATGCTATACAATAAAGAAGCTTTTCATATTATTAGCTTCGAATGTTTTTTCTTATTTAATCTCTAGGAGATTAATACGCTTCATTAGGAGCAGTTTAAACTTACAAACTATGATATATTTTAGTAATGTAGTAATCTTACTTAATTTTATATTTATTGGTAAAAAATATTCGTATGTTTTACGTTAACTATGGTCTATGTTAATCCACTGTTTTGGAATGTTCAGATTTGTTTTTATGGTTCTTCAAATATGAATTGAATCCTGTCACATTTTTAAAAAGTTACACTAATTTCAAAAGTTACATTGAACTAAAGAAAGCTGGGGATAAACAAATGACGATTCATGTAATAAGTGAAGATTTTGTTTATTAACATTTATTTGTAAAAAAAGATATCTTACTTTTATCATATAATAAATAATTTATAAGTTACCTACATTTCATTAGAGATTAAGCAACGATGGTACCTGTGACAGGATTCATACTATATTTTCTGAACTATAATATGTTGTGCCGTTTTTTATTGGATATTCTAGCTTTATTAAAAAATCGTAGACCGTAGTACAATTAAGTTTTTTTTTAATTAATTATTAAGACTTTGAGAATAGTACAGAATTTAAGTATTTGACAAAGGTACTATTATTCATATTCATAAAGCATGAAATTAAAAAAAAGTTGAAATTGTATCCGACGAATTTATTTATGTCTTGGTTAGGATACAGAATTTTTGCCTATTAATCAAGACCTGTCCGTCTGTTTTTGACGAATCGTTACGTACAATTCCTCAAAAACGTATATGTTCATTGTTCATCTTCTCTTACCAATAACCATATTCATAAAAACGACTTGTTTTACACCATTCTAGATAAATATGCTAGAAAATATTTAGAAAAAAAATCTGCTTTAGTAGGTACGACTTATTTAGAAGATGTTTTATGTATGGTGTTTAAGCAAATCGTATAGACGGTCTCGTCTTTTGTGTTTTTTGGCAAGGCATAACAAGTAGATTATTTTTCAATTATATGCTGTAACTAAATTTAGTGATATTATATAAAGGAAATAAGTACAAAATTATTTACGAAATTTATAATATCACGAATCGTAGTATGTTTCCACATAGTAATGTTTCATTTATATGTTTCAAAGAAACTGAAAAATGACAATTTACATTCATATAACTAAGTGCCAAAGCGAATGTATATTCAAATATTAAGGTACACTTTTGTCCAATAACTTTCACGAAGCACAAATCTGTGTCGCACAAAAATGGACTTTAATAAAATGTATAGTTTAAGGCAGAATATTTGAAATAAATGTACCTTTGTCAATTAATGACCTTGAGGCTAGAAGTCCATAGTGGCTAGTTATCGCATTGTCTCATACGTACACTACTCGCAGAGAGTTTGGAAGCGGCTGTCGTTAGACTGCCCGCCGCCGAGGACGAACGAGTACGTGCGATATTCCACGTGGCCATCCGAGACATGGCTCGCTCCAGGGCTGAACAATCGCTGGACTATAACGCTAGGCGTTACCCTGCGGTTGAAGAAATGGCGCGTGGGTAAGTCTATTTTAACATCTGTAGCACTTATCTCACAACTTTTTAAAATACTATTTTAAAGGAGTAATTGCATTTTAATAATTGGTGTCAGTCTGACCTTTTTATTTGTAACTGCTATGAGAATTTGCGGAAGTCATTGAAATATTGAAATCGAAATACGGATATGCTAAGTTTAAAGTATACATGGAAAATATTCGAAGACTGATTTTTCTCCATATCACGTATAAATAAGTTAATTCAAATATTTTTCATTTCCAGGGACAGCCCATCGGATGAAGGCCCGACGCTTCCAGAACACTCCGATAATTCAGGCGGTCTGTAAGCGCCTAAGCGGTGTAAGACAGGAATCCAAAAAAATCACTATTATTAGTTTGTAAGGAAAAACTGTGTATGACATTGTGTTTTAACACACTTCCCGGATATGACATGTTAGACATTTTTATTTTGCCGTTATGGTCCAAGTGTCGTATGATCCAGTGCTGCCAGTCCCTAAAATGTGGGATTTGACTCGACATACCCTTTCCTTACCCTTCCCAATCCTTTCCTTTATTACCCTCGAAAGGACTGTCTTTATAACACATGTTTTAAATGCTTCGTTCTCTTTATTCCCTATATTCCTCATCTATCTTATGCCCGCATACCTGCTAAGTTTGGCTGGCGGGCTATTCGTAGATATCTAGTGAGATAATGAACCTTAGAGTATGGTGAACTTGACTTAATTTTTTTACTTCTGCAGCTATAAGATTGTGTCGGCAAACCTTATTTCACACCCACGCCCCGAGGCTTTTTAAGGCTCTTAAAAGTAATGTAAAATATTAATAATATAAATCTCTGAAATAGACATTAAACTTTGATTATTCAAGTGTAAGCTTACTAGGGCTGCGCAAGATGTTCACTTAGAGCGGCAGCGGAGGAGTGTCTTCATCTGAATCAGCAGGCTTATTGCGCACCCAACACGCACTGACCCAGCGTGATGGGTTATCTGTCTCAACTTCTTTCTCGAAAAATAACTTACATATTAAGGCGTCTCCCTAGATCTTTCACTTAGAGGTTCTAAGGTTAATATTCAAAATAGTCCCTAAAATAACATAAAAAACCAGACATGAAAATATAATATGTAAAATAAGAAGTTATTTTTGCATTGTTTAAACTGGCGGAAGTAATCATCAACGGAGAGAATTTAATAACATTAGTATAAAAACAACGATTTAAATTGAGTAAATTAATCATATTTTAGGTTTACTTTCTCACTAGATACTCTGCGACTGGCCCGCGTGTCCAACTTGTCAGACAAGCGGGCATTACATATAAACAGTACTTTCTATCTCACATTTTGTTATTTAGAAAATAAGTACAGTTTGGCGAAACTGGAATCTTCAATTGGACCATTTACAAAACAAACGATGCCCCCACGGATTCGACTTTAACACGGTTTTGACTCATATAAGATTTTCGATAATGTTCAGGAAAAGGCTACTAAAGTGCAGGTCATTCATGCCTAAATTAGGGACAGAGATTGGCTTGCCTAAATTGTAGGCTAATAGGACATGTTAATATTAGTGTGATTCTTGGTATATGCTACCGTGATTTTCAAGCATGGTAGCATATATCTCTACAAATTGCACATTACGCATTACCCGGATTTGCACATTTTATGTACTTATGATGTACATAAATACAAAAAATACATACCAATTTTATCCTAATTAATTAAGTAGCTCCTAGACGGGGAAATTTAACACGTTTCTCTGCATGTAAAACGATACTCGATTTTGACTGCTTGTTGATTAAACGCCTCTAACGACCACTCCACGTTGAGTACCGTTTTATAAACATGCCCCTTCAGGCCTCGTTTTTCTGTCTCATTCTCGTGGTTGTTGTATAGAATACGCTAATATATACATATAATAATAATTTCTGTAAAATAATCACGTACGATAGTAAAATATGGGCCTTGAAATAAATTCGTATTGACTTTAATGCATGGTAAAATCGATATGAATATAAACACTATCTATGGTCTATCTATGGTTAAAAAAAAATATTAAGTGTTGATATTTTGTGTATAGGCTGCACATGGTACTACACATAATAAATATTGTATAGTTTGGGTGTTCCACATTTTTTCGACGTTGCTATATATAACACTATATTTGTTTATACATTTGTGCTTCTTTGTACACACAGCTATATTGTCGCACACAGCTGTGTGCTCAAAGACAAATTATATTTATATTAGCAACAAACCTTAAGAGGTTAATTACTAGTTTTAAATTGATTTTTAGGCACAAGACTATGTAAATTATGTTAGTAATTTTGTGAGCCGTTTTAAGTTTCTCTTGTTTAATATTGTTTTTAAATTGTATTTTTAATTATGTTAGAGGTATGTATGTGTCTGCATACTTAAATGGGTTGTTTAAAATTTAGTTAAGAAAAGTTCATTCGCATTCCATTCGCTTGCAATTTATTTTGTAGTATTTAATTTGCGGAATGGAAAAATACAAGAGTAGGTTGGCATGCATTGTACGGCGCAGTCTTCTTGGCGGGATATATTTTATTTTTTTATATTTCTGTATCGGCTTCGTTTTATATACAGGGTGTCCCAAAAAGTAGTGATATACTGAAGCTGGGAGGTAGAGGACCTAGAGGGCTATCCGAATCACCCCCATGTATGTTATGCGATTTTTCGTATTTTCGGAGTTATGACGTTTTTTTCAATTTTTCACCTATCGCCGAGTACGATGAGATTTTCACTCATGGTGACGTCAATTATTGCGGAAGATGCTTGATTTTTTTTTGTGTGCTAAGCTGAAAGATAGGCCAATTCAGTGTGGTAACATTTACTATCGTTAGATCTTTGAATGGAATAAAAAAAGAATTTAATGCCAAGAAAGATAAAATTACCCAGTATGTTCACCACTTCAAGGGCCCGTAAAAAAATTAAATTTCATAAAAAAAGTTTTCCGTTTGGCTTTTAAAAACTTGCTCTATCTATCAGGTAGCTACCCTGAAAATTTCATTTTATTATTCAGAAGGCTTCAATCGAAAAATTTAAATCTAAATGGTAAGTGCAAAAATTTAATTAACATGATGATTAATAAAAACAAATTAAAACCAACAACAAGGTGTTTAATTACCAGAAATTTTTAAAATGACCCCGCTGTTGCTCAGTGCAAGTGCGACATCACCGTAAAAACATCACTTTTAAATGTCTGAATGCCCTTTTATCATTTTTAATGGTTTCTTCTGCTACTATGAATTTCCGGGTTATTTCGTCCAAATTGTGGCAGTCTCTCGTCTTTGTAGTATCCCCACGGAAAAAAATCAAAAGGGTTTATGTCCGGGGACCATGGAGGCCAGGCTAAAGGGCAAAGATACCCTGAAAGATGGATTGGTCGTTGCAGCCTGCGCATGCGCCGGTGACGCCTGCCTTAAAGCCTGGCCTCCACGGTCCCTCGACCTAAACCCCATTGATTTGTTTCAATGGGGATACTGAAAAGACCTCGGCTACTTGAGAGAATGCCACAATTTGGACGAAATAACCCGGAAATTCATAGTAGCAGAAGAAACCATTTTAAAAATGATAAAAGGGCATTCAGACATTTAAAAGACAACTTTTTACGGTGATGTCGCACTTGCATTGAGCAACAGCGGGTTATTTTAAAAAAAATTCTGGTAATTTAACACCTATTTATTGGTTTTAATTTAGTTTTAATGATCATCATGTTAATAAAATTTTTGCACTTACCACATTTAGATTTCAATTTTTCGATTGAAGCCTTCTGAATAATAAAATGAAATTTTCAGGGTAGCTACCTGATAGATAAAGCAAGTTTTTAAAAGCCAAACGGAAAACTTTTTTTATGTGATTTTATTTTTTTACGGGCCCTTGAAGTGGTGAACATACTGGGTAATTTTATCTTTCTTGGCATTTAATTCTTTTTTTATTCCATTCGATAATCTAACGATAGCAAATGTTACCATACTGAATTGGTCTATCTTTCAGCTTAGCACACAAAAAAAAGTCAAGCATCTAGCGCAATAATTCACGTCACCATAAATAAAAATCTAATCGTACTCGGCGATAGATAAAAATTGAAAAAATGTCATAACTCCGAAAATACGAAAAATCGCATAACATACATGGGGGTGATTCGGATAGCCCTCTAGGTGCTCTACCTCCCAGCTTCCGTTCATCACTACTTTTTGGGACACCCTGTATATAGACAATTTTAACGTTATTAATTAAAAAAAATATCCAAATTGTGTTAAATCAAATTGTAATTTTAACCTTAAGGATATTATGTAAGTGATTTGTCGCGTCTGTGCGACTGGGTGTTTTATTGAAAATGTGAAGTAGTGAAAAATAAAGAATAAAAATACTGTGTTTGTTTCATTTTCTCCATTTATCCAAACCAATTTTTGTAAAGTTGCTTTTTTTTTAATAATTCAATACACAAAGTTGATTCATCAAGATTGTTTGAGTTGATTGGTTTGTGCAACAAAATCGTCATTTTAGCAACTAAAAAGCAACAAATTTTGGCGTTTTTTTTCAATTTTCGTTGATTTTGTATCGCCAGTTTTACAGATCTTAGCTTAGAGTTATTGGATTGGGATAACGGAATAAGAAGCAAGTGCCAAAAATCCTCCTATTACTTAAGTATAAATGTATATTAGAAAAAAAAAAATTGCAGATTTTCGGCGGTATGGCGACCATTTGGAATCGTCCGAAAAGTATGGCATGGCGATTTTCGTAAATGACTGCACTGCACGACGATGGTTACCTGTGCAAAATTTAGCCTGGTACAAATGGTTGAATTGTTTTTTTTAAATCAACGCATTCGCGTCGGTATGGCGGGCTTTAAGACACACCGGAAAAGTATGGCATGACACTACCGCCTACATCTTTTTTATGGGCTATCGGTAAATTCTAAAATTTTTGTGTTACAAATCGTTTGACTTTCGCTATATTTTATCCGATTAGTCCGCCGGTACCAGCGTTCTGACCATCATTTTTCTTTTTGTCATTGCGTACTAAGACCCCTGTAGAACCGCCATCCTGTTACAAATGACCCGAAATTTTGTGTCAGTATCTCCCGGCCTATAATTATGTAAAGTGACAGAGTTGTGGTAGAATCTAAAATTTTTAAACTTTACAACTTTACAAATTAACCACGAAAAAAGTCACAGTACACGCAGCCATGCAGGCGCCTAAAATAATGTTGGCAGTATTGTTTAATTCGATTGCTCCTAGAGTTGGGGAAAATAGTTTCTAGAAAATGCTGCCATAATCTTTATGTTGAGTGTAGATGTTTATTTATTTATCGCGAAAGTAACGAAACTATAGAGAACAATATTGAAGGTTTTCTCCAGGGGATGCACCCATGTTGGTAATGGTTCCTATCACAGAACAGTAAAACTATAGATACGCTATATATGCTATAGACAGAATAATAACTAGTAGCTTGATAATTATACATACTAAGGTGGCGCGGCGACCCCACACTATTTTAATGCATTTTGACTCACACTATCATGTACACAGATGAACCTTTACCCTCCATAGTTTAGGGCGTTCGTGACAAATATAATGATTTTAGCAAAAACGTATAGATGGC
Organism: Colias nastes; assembly: GCA_907164665.1. Lineage (NCBI taxonomy): Eukaryota > Metazoa > Arthropoda > Insecta > Lepidoptera > Pieridae > Colias > Colias nastes. The sequence goes on along the minus strand of CAJQZM010018064.1, from coordinate 2,531 downwards.
GTTTATATATATTATTTATATTAAAGATATTTTGAATTAAAAATAATGATATTTCTACCCTTTTCTACCTAACTGTAACTACCTATCTGTGCAGGTATCATCGATCAGTCCAAAAAAAAGAAAAGTAGAAAAGGTATTAGAAATGGAAGTGAATATAACAAAAATGAGAGGAAAATAAATTACCTTCGAAGATCGGAAAGTGTTATGAAATGAAATGAAAAAATTATTTGTTAGGGGGAAAGTTATAAGGGAAAAAGTGTGTGTAAAAATAATGTAACTAAATAATACAAATCGTCTTTCGCATTTTCCGAGAGTATTTAATATGGTTTTGTTTTTTTAATACGATATATTTATTAATTTGTGTTGTCATCGACCCTTGATAAGTTTGAATTAAAATAATTGTCCTCTTAGATTGTCCTATTAAAGTAGGTCAAAATCACAAAGAAGTCGTTTGTATACAAATGCAGAGAAAAAGGTAATATACAGGGTTACCGGGAAAGTCGTACAGAATATTGAAGGACGTTATTATTCAGGTCATTTCTGATCGAATTGGTCCCATAATATGGTATCCGAAACTTAACCGTTATGGAGATATTGAATTTTAAAGATATTTAATAAAAATATTTTTTCTTTTGGCTTTTCTATCGATTTTTTTCGATTGCAGCTACTAGGGCTCGGTTTTTTTTATGTTTTCAATTAGAAGACATGTCAATTAATAAAAATGACTAACAAAAACTGAACCTATTACTAACAGCTTCATAAAACTGCTCGACAACGGTTGAAATTAAAGGATTTCCACTAATTGTTTTTAACTTTGAAGTCCTTTTATAAAAAAAAAATGTATGGCACTTATCCTGCAAGTAATTTTATAAACTTCTACGTTTTTTTAGCTATTCAAAAAGGTATAACACTTGCTATTAAATAGGCCAAACATTGACAAAATAACAGTTAAGTTAGCAGAGGGTAAATTTTAGTTTGAGGTAAAAATTGCTAAAATAGGTAAATAAAACAAAAAAAATACGGTAATAATTTTATAATTCGTGTTCCACATGTCCGCCATTATTTCTAACACAAATTCTCAATCTTTTTCTTAAATTACTTTTGCAGTTTTATGAAGCTGTTAGTAATAGGTTCAGTTTTTATTGATCATTTTTATTAATTGACATGTCTTCTAATTGGAAATATAAAAAAACCGAGCCCTAGTAGCTCCAATCGAAAAAAATCGATAGAAAAGCCAAAAGAAAAAATATTTTTATTAAATATCTTTAAAATTCAATATCTCCATAACGGTTAAGTTTCGGATACCATATTATGGGACCAATTCGATCAGAAATGACCTGAATAATAACGTCCTTCAATATTCTGTACGACTTTCCCGGTAACCCTGTATATAATCTAACTAGCAGTGCTCCGCGGTTTCACCCGCATTGCTCCGCTCCTGTTGGTCAGCGTGATAACAAATAGCCTATATCTTTCCTCGATAAATGGGCTATCTAATACCGAAAGAATTTTTCAAATCAGACCAGTAGTTCCTGAGATTAGCGCGTTCAAACAAACAAACAAACTCTTCAGCTTTATAATATTAGTATAGAATATATTATGAACCGACTATCGGAATTATAATATTAAAAAAAAAACCAATACATTTTTAGAAACAATGCTCCACTGACTCATGAAAAATGAAATAGTTCTTTAAATTTATATTAGGACTGTAATGTTAGGATCCTTTTATTAAGAGGAGCCCTTGTACCAAATCCCAAGTTAAACTATTACAGAGAAGTATTTTATTTACTAAAGTCTAAGTGATTGAATTCTCTGAAAGCTTATTGAGAAGTCTTGTAGGGTTGCCAATTCTGATAAACGTCACTTCTCAGAAGCGCAGATAAACATTGTTGCCAGAAAATAATTTTAATAATTTGAACGCGCATTATGTACCTAATATTATAATAATTTTTTTCTAGTAACAACCCAACAACCCTTTGCTTATCCTGTGAATATGGTAAAAACAATATAATACTATTACATTATCATAATAGTTACTAATCTCTGTATTTATTTATTCCTTAAATTATTCCGTCTTATTTTCAAAGTTGAGTATCTTTGCATTATAACAACTTATTATATTAGCATCATCCCTGCTTCCCCTCTTTTTGAACGGCAGACCAGGCGCACTGCAGGACGCAGGTACCATGCCGACTTGGTGGAAATGCCGACTGCTCGCTCGACGCTTTGCGTCGTCTTTCTTAGTGCGAACGACCAAGTAGTGGAATTCCCTGCCGGCGTCTATCTTTCCAGAGAACTACAATATGGGTAGACATGATTTACCACCATAGACCGCGTCACCGCTTTCCATCACGTGGGACTGTGGTCAAATGTCTGCCTATCTTATATAATAAAAAAAAATTCTAACGGAAGTATGTTGCGTTTGCGTAGCATATTTTTACCATTACTGTACTAAAATTGATATAGGTTCAGGCATGAAAAACTTTTAAGAATGGGTATAAAGTCAAATCACCAATCAACTTGTAGTT
>CAJQZM010018048.1:0-14332 GCA_907164665.1 Colias nastes | reverse complement strand
GAAACAAGTCAAAATCACTCTTAAAATCGATACGGCCTCTTAACATTTTTAAAACATTATTATTATTTTTTGATTTATTATTAAAGAAATAGCACTAAACCCGATGTTTTATTTATATTAACTTTATTATTTAAAAAGTACTCACGTTTTTCTGATATTCCAATTAAACATATTTTTTTAAAGTACTTATAATTCATACAAGAAATATTCAAATGGAATAAACAAACTTTATTCAGTTGGTAAACAAATTTAAAATTACATATTTATACTTTATTCATATATTTTTCCTTTAATAACTTAATGAACATAAAATTTACTTATGATACATATTTATTTACATAACTTATCGATAGTTCAACACGCAATTGATACCTACCCATCCCTATTTGTCACACACACATCTATATAATATCTATAGCTCATCTGCCTACGATGTGCACTGAGCAATTTGTGCAATACACGCGCTCTATACTATTGTAATAATATATACTCTAAGGCAGATACACTGTATTCCTTGTCAAACAAAAAGATTTTATACATGAATTTATGTCAAAATATATAAATGCATCACTATGATGATTTGTTAAGTTATATAATTTTAAGTTAATATTATAGATAAATCTATTTTGATTTTGTGTCAAACCAGGCAAATATGGTAAAGTACACAACATAAATTTGCATTTTGTCTCACTACTAATTTTTAACATTTTTTGAAATCCTATATCAATGTCATGTTTTTTTAAATTAAAACTATCTCCGTATAATATAATAACAATACTATTTTCATTTAAACTATAATTATCTAATGAATTCATGATATATGTAAATGAACTATTAGGAGTGCAAAAATTGGTTACTTTATGCCCTAAGTTGTTAAGCAAAGCGCCAAATCCCTGACCTATATTATCTGACAATAGGGATGGGTAGGTATCAATTGCGTGTTGAGCTATCGATAAGTTATGTAAATAAATATGTATCATAAGTAAATTTTGTATTCAATATGTTATTAAAGGAGAAATGTATGAATAAAGTATAAATATGTAATTTTAAATTTGTTTACCAACTGAATAAAGTGTGTTTATTCCATTTGAATATTTCTTGTATTAATTATTATAAGTACTTTAAAAAAATATGTTTAATTGGAATATCAGAAAAACGTGTGGACTTCTTAAATAATAAAGTTAATAAAATAAAAGATCGGGTTTAGTGCTATTTTTTTAATAATAAATCAAACAATAATAAGTAATAATGTTTTAAAAATGTTAAATAAAAATAAGAAATAATTTAAAATTAAATAATAAATTATATTAATAATTTTTCTATTTAATTTTATCCATTCTATACCTACCGAAATCTTCAAAATCAATTTAGCAGTCGTAACATTACATTCATAATATTAGAAAGTGTATCATACAAAACACACCACAAAATTATTTATAATACATTTTTAAAAGAGATTTAATTTTAAAGTTAAATAAATAATAAATATGTTAAAATATTATAGTTCTTCTAGTAAAATATCGAGTACAGCGTTGGTCAAGTCACATCACTACGATCACGTGGCGGCACGGTGCGCGAGCGAGCCTGCGCGTGTCCGCCTCCCACTTCCCCTTCACCCCCGCGATGCTAGATTTATTTTCATAAAAATAAATACAACAATCGATTTACCGATGAAATGTGATACTGGATTTCAATTTTGTGTTTTTTCTAGTATCGTTCTTGCAAGATCGAAGTGCACATTTCACCATGTTTATTCGTAAATATGAAAAAAATCCCTAGAGAAACGCACTTCGATAGCACTCAACCACGACTACGAGCGCTCGCGGCGTGAACGTCGTGTTGTTCCCACCTGTGCCTACTGTTCCCACTTCGTTGTTCGCACTCTATAGATAGTATATATACTCTAAGGTTTTTAGGCCAATAAAATGTACCACGAAAAGACAAAATTCCTTGTCTCCATTTAAAATATCAAAATTAAATGTCAAGATGTGAGATATCCTTAGATCATTAAGTAATGGATGGAGTACGCTGGCAAATATTCTAACTAAACTTTCTGCTGATTTTGGTGCGGGGAGGGTAACTCACACTATGAAACACAATCACACATTCACAAAAATAATTTGTGTCACGAAAGTCGTAAAAATTTACGACCTTTTAAGCGACGAGTTTTTAAATTCAACTCTATCACTAAGTTCATAAAGATTAAATTTGTATTTCATTCCAAGATAGTCTCGTGGGGAGTGCGGTTCAATATCGCGTTCTAAATTCAACTTTATCACTTAGTTCATAAAGATTAAATTTGTATTTCTTTACAAGATAGTCTCGTAAGGAATGCGGTTCATTATCGCGTTTTAAATTCAACTTTATCTCTTAGTTCATAAAGATTTTTGTATATTTTCTTTCCATGATAGTCTCGTGGGGCCGCATCAATGATCGAGTAAACATGACTCGATTATTTGTCTTGATCATATCGCTAAACGATACATCGACGATTATTAGAAATTGCATTTAATTAGAAATGTACGTTAAAAAAATAAAAAAATATACACAAATGAAAGGTTATTCCATCTTTTTTAATATTCGACATGTTTGAATTGCTTCTGCAAGACTTGACAGTACAAAACGGCATTTTTAGCGGAGCACTCGCAGACGTCCTTTCGATGTTTTACGAATACGCAGAGTGTTTGTAATCGATTACGCAAGTAGTTTTTATGAAAGCATAAGATTTTTCGATTCGAATAATCTTATACCTCGGCAAAAGGGGAAGCGCCTGTGAGTGTTATCCATTACTTAATGATCTAAGGAGATATCAGATATGTCATGTGTCAAAAATCAAATTCACATTTTACGCATTTATCTGTGGCATTTATCACCTTGTCAAGTGGGGCCCGAAATCCGATTTCCGCATAGAACTCTATATTCTATACAAAGACTATTCTATAATAATTATTACTAATATTGTGACTTGTGAGGATTTAATATTTTTCAATGAAATAAGTTTTATTTTCGATTATAGTGACAAAAGTTTTAAAGTAATTGTAACAAGTTTATGTTTACCTAAGGCGACGTATAGCGTTTATAAAATATTTCATTTTAAACGATAAGTAAACAAACACAATCATGGAGAATGCAATTATAGTGAACAAAGTTAAACTTTTATTTGAGAAAATAATTGAACCAGGTTACATTATGGACAAATACTACGCAGATAACTTTTTTACTAAAATAAATAGTAATGACCCAGGTAAGTTCTAACAATTTCTTGGTAATTATGATGTAAGGATAGGAATCATGACAAAACTCAATATGAATTTATATTTAGGTATAATTATATGTATGTGTATGTATTTCACTATCAATTATTACTTACTAGCATACTGCCCGCGGCTTCGCCCGCTTTGTCTAAAACCGAATAAATTATATACTAAAACCTTCCTCTTGAATCACTCGGTAAAACTTTAGAATGTGGACCGTCAATGGGGGGGCGGGGAGGGGGAGGGGAGGGGAGGGGGGGTCGGGGGGAACTCCTAGGTACCACCCCCCACCGGCGCAGACCAGTAGTTCCTGAGATATTCAAGGTCAAAGTTTGAGGTTATAATTGGGCCTAAAGTTACAAATAATGGATGGTAGGATAAACCTTTCCCTTCCCTCCACTCCCAAACTCCCTCCAGTTTCACTATATTGCTTCTGCTTCTGCTCCAGCGCTGCGGGAAGTGCAGCCCTATCACCCTTGCGTAGCTAAGTACAGGCACCTAACTCGCCTACGCAGCTTCGGCTGTTTGGTCGCCTTCGGCGACCAGCCTCAGCCGCTTCGGCTCGTACGGTGCCTGCACTTAGCTACAGCGGGCGAGGGCTGCTCTCCCTCCGCGCTTCCGATTTTTTACATACACTCTAGGGGTAACAGCGGAAGGACCACGTGGAGTCGGGGTTGACAGATTTGGTTATGTGACTGTTCATCTTTTGTGTAATGGATTTATGTGTGTTACATTACCCATAATTGTTATTGTTAGAATTACTAACTTAAATTGAATTAGAATGAAATGTAATTGAACTGAATTATTAATTAATAGCCGAGCAGCTACATTGCTGATGTGATGATGATATTATGTAAACTAGTGTTTTGTGTAATGTCTTTATCTTTACTAAAATACTTTATTTAACTTTGTGCGTTGTTATTATTATCCAATATGTTTATATTTTAGAGGAAATATAATAAAACACAATTATTTTAATGAATTTTAAATATTAATAACCAATTTAACATATTTTAACTTCTAGTTCTTTTATATACAATAATACTAAAATAACCATCAATTTTTGTATTTTATAAAGTATTATTGTGAGAAAAATATCACTATATAAAGCTGTATGAGTGAATCCTTTGCTAGTGACAAGCATCTGTCAACGTCAAAATTACGAAAAGTAGTACAAAATTAAACAAATTTGTTTATTTTATTATAAAAAAAATACGCGGCTTCACAAGTTGAAACTTCGTAAAATTACTTCTCAGAGTCTTATCTTATCGCTATAAAATAGCCGATATCCAACTCGACGGTCCATATTCTAAAGTTTATCCAATCACTCTATCTATTACAAAAAACCGCATCAAAATCCGTTGCGTAGTTTTAAAGATTTAAGCATACAAAGGGACATAGGGACAGAGAAAGCGACTTTGTTTTATACTATGTAGTGATTCATGGTATTATTAAAGTAATAAATAACATTTTGTACATACTAGACTGAGTGGTATAACGATTTCGAGCAATTAAGATGTATTTCAAAATAATAGTCTAAATTTGTTTTAGATTATGGCATTAGGGAAATTGTATTAAATATTTTAAATGACCAGCGGGCACATGCCTGGGAATTAGCAAGTATTTTTTAAAGCGTATACAGTAGGCGCTTGCTAATCCGGCACCGGCAATTTTTCCTCTATGCCGGATTGTCGGAAATGCCGGATTATCGAATTAGTATAGGAAATAAGACTTCATATTTAAAATGGTAAGTTGAATTTATTATAAAAAAAATTACACGTGGCTTCACTATTGAGGTTAGGCCCGGACTGCCGAGCGAAAGAAACTACTCGAACACCGCCGGCCGCGCCGCTCAGTAGTCCGGCGTTCAGCTATGTAAAATGCCGGATTATAGAGCGGGCTGTCTGAGTCCCGAAGTGCCGGACTACTGAGCGTGCCGGATTGGCGAGCGCCGGATTATCGAGCGCCTACTGTATTATGATATTCTGGTACTTACATACAAAAAAAACTTAAGCTATATCACCGCCAAGTATCATCAAAATCCGTTCTTAATTTTTTTAACATAATTCAAGAATTTTTATTTTTGTTACAGATGTCCTCTACTTAAAGTCATTGCCCATTCTCACAAATCTTTTAATAGACGTTGTTGAAAGTTCGCATGATTACCACGTAACAGTAAAAGTATTCCTGATAAGACTTTTTGCCGTTTTGTCAGAAAGCGAAGTTAACTTCGCAAAGCTCATTGCTAAAAAAGGGCAGGATCTGTCTGCAGTCCTTAACAATATTAATTCACCAGATTTACATACAAGTATAAGAGTAGCCTACATGGAGGTAGCGTTAGCTCTGTTAAATCATAATTCTGGGATTCATTGGTTACTTGAGAGCAAAGTTTGGCAAGAGATTCTGAAGCTGTGCCACGAAAAGAGGACGGTATTCATTATACGTCAAACTTACAAATTCGTTTCTACTTTCCTTTGGAAATTAAAAGACTTGGGAGACGATGGTAATGTAAAACTGGTTCTACAGCATATATTGCAACCCACATTTGAAGTTGATCTTATACGAAAAAGATCAATTACCAGTGAAGAGGAACAAGAACTATGTAAGAAATTTGAACCCATGTGGCAGATGCTTCTTGCAATTGTAAGTAATGAAAAGCAAATAAAAACACAGAATTGTATTATTCATTTTCTATTGAGGGAGTTCAAAGTTACTACATACTGCTACATAATGTTAGATAGATTTAGAAGTGAGGATATTTGGTTGCTCATCAATAAGTTCCTATTCTGGACCGCGATAGGAAGGATAACTCTGTTAAAGCCGATCACGCCCGATATGGTTTACGAACGAGAAGATTTCTTGGAATTAGCAGTAACATATTTCAATACTATACAAAGTTTGATCCAAAGACGTGTTCCTGCTTTGGTGTTCGATTATTGCAACGCTTGCAATTTAATATGGGGAAGGGTTTGGAACGATTATGCGCCCTTGAGGTATACAGAAGATGGTAGAACCGCAGAGGTTCAGAATCAGTTATTGACAATATGTATTATTCCATCGTTAGTTTATGTTACTTTGGGTAAAAGTAGCAAGGACGATGAACGGGATAGAGTAAACGAATATATAGTTAAGATAATGCAATTGACGTGTGAGCATACTGCGAGAGCTGGATATGCTCTGCGTGATCTGATGCTGCAATTGGATGTGCAGCAAGTGACGTTACAAAGTGTGAAACGTTTGTCGTTCCTGAAGAATCATTTGAACGACGCACAAGCTAACTTGGTGTTCCAAGCGTTGTTTTATGTGATCAAAGAGTTCGAGCCGTTTGATGAGGAGGGACAAGTGAAAGCGTCGAAGTGTTATGAGGACGATCAAGAAACTATCGCGGTTATGGGATATGTCCTGGATACAGTACTGTTTCTTGTCAAGAACTATAATATAAACTGGCACGAGAGTTTAGAGGTTGTGTGCTTGAATTCGGTTGTGTATAACATACTGAGAAGGCCTAATTTGTGTACTAAGGTAATAAGAAATAAAAACAAGTTATCGTAAAAATATTTTTATGATACATATTTTGTTATCGAATCATCTAAAAGCTTCGGCTACAGGCTTTGATTCATTTAATACCTTTAAATAACAGTTTCACTCATTCAAAATTATTTGGGTACTTTCTTTATTTTCGTTAATTACGACAAAAATTTCTTTACAGTTCATAGTGACAGCATTGAACGTAATCTCAACCACGGTAAAGAAGTTCCTACCTCCGAACCTGTCCTTGCTTCTGGATACGAAGCCAGGGTCCAGTATGCATGAGATCGGAAAACTGATATATTTGAAGATGCATGACATCAACTGGGAGGTCAGGGACACGGCTTTGGAGCTGCTGCTCGTATGCACGGAGATATCTTTTATTAGTGAGTATTTCTTTATTTGACAGATTACGGAACTAATGCTAAAATAAATGTATGGTAAAAAGTTAAAACAGACTTCTTTAATATTACTCCCCCTATAATACTATTCAGCATATCAACCCACAATTGTAATTTAAAAGAAAAAGAAAACAAGACTACAAAAACAATTTTTCATGAATGATATTAGTAACGTTGACGTTGTGTATAATAAATAACAAAGGACCAAAAGAGGTACCTTGTAGCACACCTCTACGAACTATATTACGTAATTAAGACAGTGTACATTTAATATAGACTATGCTATCGCAAATATTATTATTTACAGTTTATTATATTATGTGTGCCTTATTTAAGAATTTAACAAAAAACCTCGCTCCGCAGAGTTTCCACCGTTCCAAAAGCAAATCATGGCCAACAAACTGATAAACGTGGCAATGACGATGGCGCTGAACGACTATGAGTTCTATGTTAGAGTGTCTGCGCTCAAGTGTGTGGGGGCTGCGAGCAAGGTCAGCGTGCTATGGGAGGGGCTGAAAGCGGAGTACCCTAATGTGATGGTAAGGAATATTGTTGAAGTCATACAGACGCACAGAACATTTTTTGGCAGTCAAAAGTGCAGTAATTGTTGATAGATGTGTAACTGAAGTTAATTTACTTAATATTTCGGTGAAAGAAAAAAGAAAGAAAACTAGTTTTTGCACCCTACAAGGCACATATTTAAAACTACACAAAAAAAAAACAATTCCGAACTTGAACAATAAAAATAAAAAAAATAAAAAGTAGCTGGACGTGGCGCCGATTTTGGATATGACGCAAACCTGTTAAATTTTCTCTACCAAAAATCCTAAGCGTGGCTTAAATAATTTTCACATTAGAAAAAAAGTTAGGCGTAATTGCAACCTGCAGGTAGCGCGTCAGTGCTGCTCGAATTTCAACTTTTTGAACTTTTATCTGCAAAAAAGCACTATCACTGGATTGAATAAGTAGTAGTACGACTAAATTTCATGTTAATTAGAATGTAAAAAAGTATAAGAAAGGTTTTCTCTCTTAAATTATTTTGTACTAGCGGTCCGCCCCGGCTTCGCCCGTGGTACATAATATTTACGTTTTCTCTACATAAGAACCATCCTCGTACTTCAAGGAATATAATAAAAAAAGAATTATAGAAATCGGTTCAGCCGTTCACACGTGATGCCGTGACAATGCGAAACGGGTTTCATTTTTATATATATAAGATTGATTGACTTATAGTTTTGGTAATTAAAAATTATCTTATTGTAATTAAATGTCATCGCCTTATAAGAATGTAGCAATCGTATGATAATATGAATATTTCGTATATATGGAATCAGCACCTGAATAATTGGAATTGATAATGGGGTCATATTCTCCCAGCTTCAAAGATAATTCCTTCCAACGGTCAGAATGACGAGACAGTTTTATAGTAAGCGATAAGACCACTAACTGATGAACCGGGATCTAATTGTTGGTATATTTTGATAAAGTAAGTAGTAACTCGTAACCCATGGTTAGTCGGCACTTTTCACCTGTTTAAATAACGTTCTCGTTAAAAATGATTCGTCATATCTTATCTTTTACTTGGCTCAATATTTGTGATGTTCCATAACCACTTTATTTTTTTCTTTTCAGGACCTCCTCATATCTATACTGTGTAATAATCCAGAGGGAATCGTACGGAAGGAAGCCTGTAATGTTCTATGTGAGATCTATCAGAATATAAAGTTATCACAGGAAACTAAAGTACTTCTTTACGAACAATTAGTAAACGCATCACTTAACGATTTCCACTGGGAAGTTCAAATGAGTGCCTTAAAATTCTGGCGGGTTGTGATCCAGTCGTTCTTAAGAGATCAAGGAATGTTAGATGGAACATTCCCACCGGTCACATTCTCTATAGAATCCAGAAAAATCGTCACACTAAATGAAAGGGAAATACAGAAGAGATTATCCAAAATTTTAGACGACCTTGCGGCAATAGGCTGCTTATCCATACTCGTGAAACTTCTATACGACGACACAGAAGTTGTCGTAATGGACTTAGCACTACAAATTTCAACCGAATTAATAGAAATTCTGGACAAGTACAAAGTGCAAGAACGTTTAACGGCAAAGAGCGATGATCCAAGGATAGATGAAATCTTAAAGAACTGTGATGAAACTGATTTGGTGGAAAGTGATACGCAACCACAAAATGCAGAAGTATCATCAGACAAAGTTATTGAAGGTATTATAAAGGCTGATGACATGAATCTATTAGCACATATATACGAAGAACAAATGAGTATTAAATGTGATAAAGTTGAAATTAAGCATTTAAAATTAACAAAACTAGCGACGCCATATCTTTTTGTTACATATTTGAAAAGTAAAAACTTCAATGCTGCCATTGAGCACAAAAGAAATTGGAATGATGGTATTCGAAGTTTGTCATCACTGTTAGATGATGTTTTAGGTATTTACGAGGTACATAGTGAAGTAAACGATTTAGATTGTTATTGAGATTATACATTGTTATATGAGATTTAAATATATTTTTACAGTTAGCATTCATTGTGTTTTAAATAAATTAGTAATCCCTGGTAAGTGGGTTAGGGCTGAATCGAACTTCGGCGATCGGCTAATTCGGCTCACTTGGTCTATGTAAAAACATAAAATATTTGGAAACTGCTATCATCTTTCATTTAATCATACTAATATTTTAAATACCAAGTCTATTTGCATGAATATGCAAATATGTACTTGATTTTGTACACGGGTTCGTCCTCGAGTGAAACCGCACAACCGGCACAGCTAATTGAATATAATATCTGTCCAGTGATAAACCAAGCCAATATAATTTTTAATCATGGTGATTATGTTAACAGAAGTATAATCACAGCTATCATTATTTTTTTAACTTAGAGGCCATAGCATGCATTTTTCAGAGGATGCAATTTTAGTTATTGGATATGTAAGGGGCATCTCAATGTAACATTTGAATGGACTACTTACCTAATTGGTTAGCATGGAGAATTATAGTATGTTCTTTTTATTTATAATTGGGTAATATTAGGATTCTTATGAATTTATTTTTCAAGATAAATAGAAATAATAGATATTGAATTTACTCAATGAAAAAAAAAAAGATGATTAACTATAATAATTGAAATGAAAGAAATCAGTCCATTTTCCATAATTTTATTGACTACTTAACTAATTAACAAACTATTGCATATAAATCTAATCTATTTCTATCTCCGCTCCCACTTTCGTGAGTGCCTCCTTTAATTTCTCAGCTTCGTCTTTGGAAATATCAGCTTTTACCACAGTCGGTGCACTCTCTACAAACTTCTTAGCCTGCACTAAGTTGAAACCTTCCAGTAGACTCTTGACTTCTTTGATTAGTGCTACTTTCTGTTTCTCATCAAATTTGGTCAATTTCACCTGTAATATAAGAAAAGATATGAAATAGATTTGTTTTGTTGTCAACTCTAGATTTTTAAAGTACTATAGTGAGGTTACAGGAACAGATCAGGTTATGTTATAAACACCAGGTATACCGTCATATCCTCCAACATTGCCCGCTTTTCACAGTGTTTTGATCATATACAAGAAAAAACAAAATATGGACAGAATTGATGCTGTTATTTGAGTAGGGAATTCAATTTAGAATGAATAGATATACTTGAAATAATAATATTCTTAATAGTTTCTCTAAAAATAAGGAAGAAAGAGGTGGGCGAAATAAGGTGGAAAAGTATACAACTTTGCCCACCTTTAATATTTCAGCCATTTTAAGACTTACGTAGCTGTTTTTAAGAGACAAAGTACAAGACAAGGCAAAGATGCCGAATCTCTTACAAAAAATGATCCAAAATAAGTAGATCTTCATTAAATTGTATGGGCAAAGTTAGGTGTAATTTTCTCACAATCTTCATACAAAAATCTTTAGGGTTTAGGGTTGTCACAAAAAAATCAACTAGGTAAAGGATGAAAAAATTAAGTTTAATAAAATATGTAGGTGGGTAACAAGTAATAGGTAGGTACACATGCAATAATATTGCGTTCGTACTGTTTCTAGGTATATCTTTAAAATGAAACTGAAATTATGAATATTTATGTACCTATACGTAACTTCTACTAAACATTTAAAAAGTACCTAGGTAGGCATACATACTCGTACAATCCTACCTAGGTACCTAAAAGAAAAATCATGCTGTGTACTTAATTTATACCTAAAAAAAATTACCTTGCTACCTATTTGAGAAGTCTGTTAAAAATGTGTCAGCCCTAGCACCTCAAAACGGTTGGGCAATGTTGGGATAGGTCACACTACGTTTATTAACCTAACATTGCCCAGCGACAAAACTCCTATAATACTACGTATTTTTGCTTGGAAATAACAAATAACCTCCTTTTTTATATTCTAGTTTAATAAATAATAAGAAATATTCACGTATTCTAATTGATTCCCAGTGATCAGAGACAAGTTTTTTTAGAAAAATTTGGCACCACCAAAACACCTCCTCCTTTGTCGACATGTAGCAGCAGACTGATTGACGTTATACATGTGCTATCTAATCAGTGTTGCGAGAAAAGACTTTAATTTTCTACCAAAAAACAAAACAAGTCTTAAATGTCATGCTACTCCACATAAACACTCGGGAAAGTTAAAATTTCTATTTGGGCAAAGATAGGCTGGAAAGGCAATGTTGGAGGATATGACGGTATTTTCGAAGCGGCTCCTCACGGGGACCGCCAAGCTATTTTTACGTTCACTAAGTGGGACCACCACGTGGGATACACTTAAGTCTGAGCTCCGCGAGGAATTTGGTAAGAAGTTGAACAGTGCAACTGTTCACAAGAGACTTTCAACACGCCGGATGAAGGTGAATGAGACTCATCAGCAATATTTTTTACATATGAAGGAACTTGCAGTACTTGGGAATGTTGAAGATGAAGCCCTGATGGAATATGTCATCGACGGTATTAAAGACAGTGAGTCCAACAAAAATATTTTATATGGCGCTTGTAATATTAAAGAATTCAGAAAGAAATTAGACATTTATTCAGAAATTAAGAAAAAATCATATTCACCTAATAAGATTCAAAGTAATTCAGTATCAAAGTCCATTGGCATGAAAATTCAAAAAACATTACGAGTAAAGAGATGTTTCAATTGTGGAGATTTAGATCATGAGTCGCCTAATTGTACTAAAGGTATTAAATGTTTTAAATGCAACTTGTTTGGCCATAAATCAACTGAATGTTCTAAAAGTATAAAGAAGAGTTTGGAAATTATGTCAACTAAAAATAATATTGATGTGAGACCTTTCAAGAAGCTGAAAATAAATAATATTGATGTAGAAGCCCTGATTGATACCGGAAGCGATGCTAATTTAATAATTATGTCTTATTTTAGGAAGATTCAAGGTGAAAAATTGTTATCTTATAGTTCAGGAACCACAGAAACATTAACTGGAATAGCTGAAAAGGAAATTTATACAAAAGGATCTTTCACAGCAAGAATTGAAATTGATGATTGTTATTTTGAAACTTTATTTTATGTTGTTGATGATGGCGCTATCCCTGTCAACATTATATTAGGAAATCCTGTACTGAAAGAAGTAGAAATCAATTTTAAATCTGGAACTATCACTGCAACAAGAATATTACACCTTACAATGCTAGAGAATGAAAATGAAGATATCACAAATATTGAAAACAAAGAATATAAGAATAAAATACAGAATATTATAAAAGAATATAACCCCAAAAGATGTACTAAAGAATCAAATGTAAAACTTAAAATATTATTAACCGATGATGTACCAGTTTATCAGAATCCACGACGATTGTCACCTTTGGAGCTTAACATTGTTGACAAACAGATTAAAGAATGGCTTGATGAAGGAATAATAAAAACAAAAGGTGAAATTAAACCTTCAGTGGAGAAAATTGCCGCTGTAGAACATTTTCAGACTCCTAACAATATAAAGTCACTCCAAAGTTTCCTCGGACTAACAGGTTATTTTAGAAAATTTATAAAGGATTATTCATTAATAGCAAAACCTCTGACTGATCTACTAAAGAAAGGTACTGTTTTTAATTTTGACTTAGACTGTGAAAAAGCATTTCAGAAATTAAAGTTTATTTTATGTCAATCTCCAGTCTTGAAGATTTATGATCCGAATTTGGAAACAGAACTACACACAGATGCAAGTGCTGAAGGATGTGGTGCTGTATTGTTGCAAAGGAGTTTAACAGATAATAAGATGCATCCCGTTTACTACATGAGCAAGAAGACATCCGCTACTGAAAAAAAGTATCACAGTTATTATTTAGAAATATTAGCTATTGTTGAAGCTGTTAAAAAGTTTAGAGTATAC
This sequence comes from Colias nastes, assembly GCA_907164665.1. Classification (NCBI taxonomy): domain Eukaryota; kingdom Metazoa; phylum Arthropoda; class Insecta; order Lepidoptera; family Pieridae; genus Colias; species Colias nastes. The sequence continues at coordinate 778 of CAJQZM010018048.1, read as the reverse complement.
TTGCTAGGTATTAAATTTAAAATTGTTACAGACTGCTCCGCCTTGACTATGACATTGCAGAAAAAAGACTTACCTCCGAGAGTAGCTCGCTGGGCACTCTTACTTGAAGAATATGACTACACGATTGAACATCGGCCTGCAGCAAGGATGAAACATGCAGATGCTCTCAGCCGACAGCCTATAAAGAATATAATTGTACTTACCGATACCGCAGCACGCCTGCGAAGAGCTCAAGATGATGATCTGCAAATAAAACTAATAAAGAAAGTATTAGAAAAGGAATCTTATGATGACTATGTTTTAGAGAATGGAATGTTATGGAAGATTAAGGATGGAAATAAATTAATGGTTGTACCTAAGAAAATGCAAAATGAAATTATAAGAAAACATCATGAAAACGGACATTTTGGTTGTGTTAAAACTGAGGAATTAATAAATAGAAATTATTATATAGAGAATTTAAAGGAAAAGATTAAAACAAACATTGATAATTGCGTGGAATGTATACTTAATTCAAATAAAAGAGGAAAGAAGGAGGGATTTCTACATGTAATAGATAAAGGTGATTTACCATTGTCTACTTACCATATTGATCATTTAGGACCGTTGACATCCACCAATAAAAATTATAAATACATTCTTACCGTTGTAGATGGATTCACAAAGTTTACATGGATTTATCCGACAAAGACACTATCCACCAATGAAGTAATAGATAAATTAAATATTCAACAACAGACGTTTGGCTCGCCGCAACGAATCATAAGCGACCGCAATA
>CAJQZM010018045.1:0-17032 GCA_907164665.1 Colias nastes | reverse complement strand
GGGATTTCCGGGATAAAAACTATCCTATGTGTTAATCCAAGTTACCCCTATATGTGTGCTAAATTTCATTGTAATCGGTTCAGTAGTTTTTACGTGAAAGAGTAACAAACATCCATACATCCATACATCCATACAAACTTTCGCCTTTATAATATATATTAGATATTGTAATACTGTGGTATTAGTAACAAGCTGACCCGACAAACATTGTTCTGCCGGGGCAGATAAGGGTGTTCTTAGGGGTATAAAAATAGTTTACGACCTACGACGACTTCGGTCAAGCTAGGTACTTCGAAGGATTTTCGATATAAACTCTGTGACACGAGAAATTTATATACGTACATATACATATATTCTATATGGATAAAAGGATCGGTCGGAGCTCTTACCGAGCAATAGGCTCTCTCTGCAATATTCACTCAGAACTACCACTACTCTTTATGGTTAACATACTATTTAATATGAGTATCAACTCTTACTCCCAAATATATCCTACATACAAATATAATCTTTATTCAGGTGTGGAATATAAGCTACTCATGGGGCTTTCGGATTATATAGACAATGATTATGACTCCATTCAATCACAATTACATAAAAAGAAAGCACTGATAATGAATAAATTCTCTAAAGGACCTACCTACTTGATATAAAAATGTTTTAAATATTAACCAAATCCAAACACGACATTTACGACTACTGTAGTTCAAGGGAAAACTTTATTATTAACATCTTTAATATCCATATACATGACATTATGATAGTTAAAAGGTCTTTAATGTACTTACAATAATTTTCTTAAAATACCCAAAGCTTTTACATTTGTCTTTGTCATTATGTAACAAGTAAAAATCGATGTACCTAATGTCTTTATAATTGCCCCTGAACATACTAATACAGATACATCATACAACACACATTATCCACTTTTAAAAATTAATGTGCGAGTATGGTTTTGCCTAACCTAATCACGTATATATATTATAATCAGCACAAATACCTCCTCATATAATAGGTTTTTTTGTAAGGAATAGCGGTATAAATATATTATAAAGCTGCATTTTCAGTCAGAGGAAAACTATCATTTTGCTTACAGCTGGTAGTTAAAGGCACAGCGGTTATCGAGATCAAATCTAATGAAAAGGAATTGAAGGAATGGCGAATGAATTGTGAAAGACTCTTGTAATCTAAATATAGCATCAAATAACAGTATTTACATATCGCTCCATCTAGTACATCTTCAGCTATGCATCGAAATTCTCCATCAGATCCAAAAATAGGAAACACAAAAACGAACTCTTTGTTTAAAATGCACAGGTATCAAAATAGCATAACAACAAATGCCCTACAAAACACCATAGCGAGTGGGAAACACACACACGCACACACAGGTGTACACTGTACAGGCATAGTCCGGTTACAAACTAGTCAAACCACCGAAGACAGGCGTCTAACGAGGTTTATTTCAAACGCGGAGCAACTTTTTACGAAGTGACTAACATTAAGTTACTTTTTGCGAAGTTGGACAAAGTTGGACGTCGGACGAGGCTATATTTCAAAGCAGCCACTACTAGCTACTTTGTATTTTGTGCTGAATGTTGAGTTCTAACATGACATTATTTGCGAAGTTACAAACATTGATCATTGTGTTCGAAACTTCATCTGTGTGAATATTGCTACCTAAACTGAAAATTCAAATAAATTGCATGGATAGAAGATACATAAATTATGTATAATCGACTACAGTTAAATGCTCATAACGGAATAATCGTATTTGCATAATCAAAACAAACACGGCTTAATTATTTAAAAGCATCAATTTCACTGATGAAACTTTTCACACGTTTAAAAGAGAACCGAACATAAATATTAAATTAATTCGTAGACTGTCACACCATAACAAAACACAGTACCTATTGCGTATAACGCAATAATTGGATGCATGTCAATACTATGCTCATGAAATAGCAATTAATAACAGAGTGGACACAGAGGATGGGCGGTGTGATTGATGCGCTTGCACCGCCAACGCTCGGAGCACCGTTAACCGCGGTTCGCTGATAACTGGGCCGTGCGAAATTTCGATATGCGCCACCTTTCTAATGAACAGTACTCATTTATTATGTGGAGAATATATTATAAATTATAATATAAGGTGTGACGTTTCCTAGGATCTACAGGTAAAGCTTTCGAGTGAATCCAGCGGGAGCTGATTGAAAAAAAAAATGTCAATAAGAGAAACAGAAATGGTAAGTAAATTTTCTTTTATGAGGAGACACGAAACAAAATTTTACACATATTTTTACTTTTATGGATTTTAACATAATAAACACATTGTTTAAGAAAACATCGCGTTATTTAGAAACTTCGCAGAAAAACATTATACTTGGTAGAGATAAACAATAGTTGTGAACAATATAAAGCAAAGTTTATTTAATTTAATTTTAAATAAGTATTACATACCTAATGATATGAGATGTGTTCGCGTGTTTTTAAGATGTTTGAAATTTGAATACTTGTTACCTAATCACATAAAAACAACGCAACTGATTTCGATAAATATCATCACACGCAATAACAAACGGAAAATGCTAAAAATCATCGAACTAATCTACATCAACTTTGTGTGTTTGTTCGTTTGTAATGGGTAGGACCAATTTGAAAAATTATTCTTCCAACAGAAAGCTATACAACTTCCGAGAGATAGGCTATATTGTATGCTGTTTTTACTCTGGGTCAACCCTGGCAGGGCAGTGGGCACGATCTGCTAGTATATTACGCAAACTCAATACAACAGCGAGACAATCATAATACCATCTGCAATTAGTATTCGTTAACAGTGAAATTAGTTACATACATAAACATTTGACACACGATGCACACTTTCGATGCACACTTCCTACTAATACTATAAATGCGAAAGTTTGTGAGGATGTGTGTGTGTTTGTTACTCTTTCACGCAAATACAACTGAACCGATTACAATGAAATTTAGCACACATATAGAGGGTAACTTGGATTAACACCTATGTGTTAATCCAAGTTACCTATCCTATGATAGGTTTTATCCAGGAAATCCCACGGGAACGGGAACTATGCGAGTTTTTCTTTAAAAACGCGGGCGAAGCCGCGGGCGGAAATCTAGTTATATTATACCTAATCAACGTGACATTATCATCGCGTATCAAACGGCAAACGACCCGTGTATAAACATCGTTGTTTACCTCGCTCGAGTTCGTTCGAGCTGCGTAATTAACAAAAAAATTATGTCTTTGCAGAGATATATTATACGACATCCATTATATTGTATATTATGTTGCGTTCAATTATATGAGTATGAAGCAGAAAATATAAAAGTTACAAATTTCAAAAACAGATCAATTATAAAACTATCTCTATTTTAATCATCGTTCGTTTTCACAAGTAATAATGTTAACCTATCTTTTTTCTTTTCATTATTTTAAAAACCTACCTATTTAAGATACCTAAAACGTTTTCAACCGTACCACCAAATCACAATTTCTCTCGATCATAATATCATCCATCCATCCAACCATCTTATTCCTTCCTGTAATTCTAAGGTTCCTATAATATCCAAACACACAATAACACAATTAGGCTAATGGCACACTAATGGTTTCGCAGAGCAGCAGTCTATGCCTCTATGGCACGCTGTTAGCGGCTATAAAAGGATCTGTCCAAGAATAGACAAAACCCGCCGTTGCCGCGCTGTTTAAAAATGTAGAAACAGTCCGCCTTGCCTTGGGGTCGTTTAAAATTTTTATAGCACACAACATTCATTCCACAAACCTACTAGCAACGTTTGAATAATATACACACATTGTGCTGTGAAATATTCAATTGTCTTGCATCAGAGTCATATTTTCAGCGTTTATGTAACACGTAATTTTTATTGGCACTAAAATTTACGGTGAAAATTTTAAAATGATTGAAGCTTCGGTCAATCTTCTAAAAATTATTTAATACTCTTCTTAAATTGAACATAACTAGATTAAATACAATGTTTACTGATGACGTTATAAAAACAAAGTATAAAATGAAGGTCAGGGCAACTTTTACAATGTACAAGTACCTACAGTAAATAAACGCAAATTTACACTGAGAGAAAAAATTTCGGCGTAATTAATAACAATGTTATTAAATGGCGTTATTATCAAATTTTATCAATTCCTATGTATTTTTAATGAAAACTACAAAAAATTTAATTTCAAGTACAGTTTATTTATTTCGTAATATAATACCAATAAACGGGTTTTATTAAATGTCGAAATTAATATTCTTTACTTGGGATTGTAGGATTTTACATGTATTAATAAATATTCCTTGAATTTGTAGGTACTGTACTAATATCAAGAGGTACAGATTAGTTATGATTATAAAGAGTTTTACTAAAATGACCGATTACAAAAAACTATAATATCTAATATGGCATTTCTTATTTCTATAAATTCGTGAACTTGTAATTAGAACTAGTTTTATTTTTCCCTCAAGAAGTAAACTATTATTTGTCATTACAGTTATGGCTATTAGTGTTTATATATACCTTTTATTGGAATTAGTAAAGTTTACTAGTAACAAGATACATGCCTACTTTGATCTGCCGGCGGCCGTAGCGGCCCGGACGTTGCTGCTCAATTGCTCATTTGCTTAGCGTCAGTGAGCGCACGTGTGTTTAACACACAAGTGAAAATAATTTGTGCAGTGCAAAAACAATTGAATGACATGAATAAAAGAATACTCATGGATCAATTAACCAGTGATCTCCCGCAGGAGTATGTAACCCAATTTCGTGGTAAGTACCTACCTAATCAAACTACATAAGTAGATAGTTAGAAGCTAGATAGTTTTATTTATTCTTTGCACCCCAGAACACAATACCAAACTATTCTTTGTCAGAACAGTCGATGTATTAATGTTCATAATATTACCTTATTCATACTTAAAGTAATTTGGTATATTGCGTTGTCTAGATGGAAGAGTGGATTCTGAAACACTCAGAATTTTAACCAACGATGAAATAAGTCAGTTGATCAGTAAACTAAAACCGTTCTACTATTTCATACTAAATGTAGGAGAGTGTTTAATGTAAAATTTTCGGATATTTCACGTTCTATTTTTTAAAAAGTTATTATTAATGCCATTTTACTCATTAGGTTAAGTACTTTCGATATCAATTTAAAAGATTTTTGATGCAATCGCCTGTGCACACTTAACGATTACACCCTGTAGATATAACGTAAACTTATGGTCTTCTTTTAGTCATCATTCAAATCAGTGTTATTATTTTAGGTTCTGAAAACTTTGAAGTCGTCGATTGAAGGTAGAGCAGTTGCGTAGTCGTGGAATTATCGAGAGGGCCCGTTCACATTCCTTGACAAGAACATCATCTTCGTCATCGAATTCTGATGTAGCTCCATTAATACGATTGCCAGCAGCATCAGCAGGTAATGTATATTTTAATGAAAAACGAGTTTGTTTACTTTTACGGGTATTGCTGTTTTCAATTTAAATGATAAATGATTCCTTTCAGAATCCGACGAAGAATTAAGGGAGAAAGTCGCATGGCTGCGGAATTCCTTAGAGCCGTAGCACCAAGTGGAAGAGAAGTGGGTGGCCAAAGCGGCATTGAGACTGGATACAAACTACTTGGCTGGTGGCAGTGTTGTTGCCTAAAAACTAAAAATTCAGCATCGGTTGGGCAAGTTGTTTGTTATCATGAATACTATCCCCAGGATTTTTTAGTTTATTACTTAAAATTATGTTGTCAATGATTATTTTTTGGTTAATTAGAATAAAGTTATTTCAGGAAAATATCAAATTTTATTTATTACGTCCACCTGTCTGCAAATGAAGATTTCGAACAATTTTTCACTATTACTTATCTGAACAATTTTAAAAAACAATAAAGTTTTGAATTAAGTACATTAGTTATTAGAGCTTCGTATAATAAGAAGAAAGTTGATCGAAATCATCAATATGTAAAAGTAATTAGTAACGTTACTATACTTATACCGCTAAATTTAAATACCCAAAAAAACTTTTGGAGGAGAATCTGCACATGAATATGAACAAATTTAATTATAGGACCGACTCTAAAAGCACAAATGTTAAGTAAAAAACATGATTGTTTTTCGCGCTCTTTGGAGTCGGTTCCATAGTTAAACTTATTCATATTCATGTGTAGATTCTCCTCCAGAAGTTTTTTTGGGTATTTAAATTTAGCGGTATAAGTATAGCAACGTTTCTAATTACTATTAAACAGAATACTAGAAATTATATCACACCTCAATGAATTTCAATAAAAGATATTAATTACAAGTCAAAATTTTAATAGGGCCTATAAAAAATACTGGTTATAACATCACTGCTTTATTATTTCCACACATTAAATTGTGAATCCTAGTCACAAGATTCTTAAGACAAGTAACAAGAGTAGTAAAACCCAAGAAAAAAAGTACTAAGAACAAAAAAATTATTACGTGTAACCAATATTTATGTTATTGGCCTTAATAAAAACATATTAATAGAAAGTATGTTGGATTACTTGCACTTAAATAAACTTTACTCGTTATTAGTAAACAGGCATTTTTATTCCAACTAAACTTGGATTTTTGGCGTCAGTAAATGCAATAAGTAAAACTCGTTTGTAGCCGTTAGAGAACTTTAATTGTCCTAGGATTTATATGAATTTTATTAGTTATTAATATTTTTTATTGAATTTTTTTCTCAGTGTACAATTTAAATAAATTAAAAGATCTCAACTACTTTTTACACTTCAAATTACAAAAATAAAGTTGTTTATTAAAATAATCAACTGTTCCTGACTAAAACATTTACCAAAGCCTTTATCCTACCAATAAAAATGTAATTTAAACTATAGGTAGAGACAACAAAAAAAGCAAATCCCCCTCTAATTTTCATACTAAATTACAAAGAACCGTCTCTAGCCGTGCCTTGAAACATTAAGCCTATAGCGAGCTGTATCTAGTTCAGGTCATCGCGAGAATCACGCCATCCACATCACGCAATATTGTTTATTTACGTGCCCAGATAATCTCAATCAGAATACTGAACAATATTAAAATATGTATTGTTTTTCGTTTATCTTTATTATTTTTTTAAAGCAGATTTAATTACCGCAAGAATAAATGGTTATTAATTAAAATATGACGTCATCCAAGGTGTGATTATTAACTCCTCTACATTAACAATAAATAAGCCTCAATAATTCGAATCTCCTGAAAGTTAAATTAAAAATGTCCTGGTAACACATTTAGCACCGCAGCTATATAAACTACGGCACCATATTTACGTCCCTGTAATATTATCAGTTTTCATTTAGCGTTCTGGAATCTGCTCATAACGATAAAGGTACAAGTCCGAGACGGGCCGCAGACTGCAACCGCAGGCGACACTGTGGCTACCGGCTGCGGTTACCACAATGCTGCCTGCGGTCGCTATTCCAACTGCGGCTGCATGCCGTGGCTGCACAATGCACAGAACGCAAAAGTCATAAGAATTCACCAATTAAAATATAAATAAACAAATAGTTGCCATGGCAATAATTGGCATTTGCATACTGCAGTCTGCGGTCGCTGCGCGCCGCGGCCGCACGCTGCGCGTTGCGTCTGCAGGCAGCAGTGTTGCCGCGCTTGGAATCAATTTCATAGCTGTTCATAGAAACAAGTGCTGTCGCTTGCAGTTTGCTGTTGCAGTTTGCGGTCTGCGGCCCGTCTCGGACTTGTACCTTAAACATTACGAACAGCTAGTAATGAACGCACATCTCTCAGTGAAATCACTCAATGAACAACGCAAAAGTTCGTATATAAACTCACGGACGTAAAAAAAATTCATAGCGCGATTGAGAAATCGAGTTTAACAGGAGCGTTGAATATTGCGACATCTATTGTCGTGTTCGCGAAGCTGTGTGTTTCATCACCATATCCCTATACTAATATTATAAATGCGAAAGTAACTCTGTCTGTCTGTCTGTTACTAAATCACGCCTGAACTACTGAACCAATTTGCATGAAATTTGGTAGAGATATTTTGATACCCGAGAAATAGGATAGGTTTTATCCCGGAAATCCCACGGGAACGGGAACTATGCGGCTATATTTGTTTGACTGCGCGGGCGAAGCTGCGGGTGGAAAGCTAGTTATTATATATCTCATATAATGTTGTCTGTCTCAATTAGATATAGATTTTGAATAAAATCATTCTAGATTACAAGAAATGCTTCTTATATATCCCTGTAATAAATATTGAAGGTAATATACTTTTATTTAAACAGAGCATGTACGCAAATAACAGTAAACTCGTACCGTCCAAAGTCATGCACATAACTTCTGAAACATTTAAAGAAGTTAGAGCGGAGCCTGAAGGCTGTAACCGTAAAGTTTCTATATCAGGCTCTGTCGTAAATTCTGAGCTCTAAATAAGATAAGACTTGATCTTAGCTTGAACGTGGGATAGATTTCGCCATATCTTGATGCATATAAATATATAAGACATGCCATTAGACCAAAAGAGGGACTTGAAAAAAATATGATTAATACATTGATCGCTGTTTCTAACAGTTCTTTATGCAATCGATTAAATATAAAAAAGACAGGTTCCGCCTATGGAGGTTGTATCTGATGTCAGTTCAGGGGTTTTTCCATTAGTTCAGCGAATAAAAATAGGCACAAAGTTCACTGCAATTTTAAGAAAGATCCAACCTTTTAAAATAAAAAAAAAGATTTTTATCAAGTACAGGATACTGATTAATTAACACTCCCCGTTGTAAAAACTTGTACAAAAGCCCTCAAACGAGTTGGCTCAATGTCTTGACACAGTTCGCAGTTATATACCGTGCAAATACTTGACTACAGACTACAGAGTATTGTGAAAATTTACATTTTATTCAACGTCCGCAGTTGTTACGGCCAGCGCGATTTCTATTGGAATACAAAAAATACTTTTGGCCTTCCTTGCTAGGCATTGTCTTGGCAGCCGGCGAATTGGCGCGAGTTACCATTCTATCTTGCTTTGCGACTTTAAAATAAACAGCAGAGAAGAATTACCCGCTTGAATGCTTTTTAACTGATAAGAATTACATTATCTTGTACACTTTTGACGATTTTTGCGATCGTAATATTTATTCTTAGAACTGATTCACTAATCCCGTTTCCTCAATTAAGATCTGCACGTCACATCTTGCTCATTGTTTCAGTAATAGAAATGTTAATAGATAACTATTTTATTAGAAAAATTCATAGCATTTTCTTCTAGGGACATATAAATAACTATCCAATAATATTTTACTTTGTTATGTGTCATGCATTAACATATGTATATGAAATTGTTGAACTTTTATTAGTACCAATTTTAGTACACACATATTTTTATGGTTTATTTATGTAACAACTCCAAATTCTCATAAGTACGAACTTAACCTCAGCCAAGTCCGCATGAGACAAATATATTTTTTGGGCCTTATTATTTACGCTCACTTTAATCTAAAGTTGGCCATGTCTAGTGGCTGTCACAACATCTGATAAGGATCCTTCGAAGAGATCACCCGACCCCGAAAAGTACGCTAATTGAAGACTTATATATATTATTATACGTATTCTACAAATAACTTGTGTGATAATTATATCATTCGTTTAATGTGTAGGTACCCGATCTATTTTTTTCATACAAAGTCAATCAAATATGTAGAGTGTAGACTATATAGATCGATCAAATAAAAATAAATCCTAGTCTGAAACTTCACCATTAGCATATAACTTAAAATCTCGCCACACTCCTCAAGCCACCACTCGTATGTCTGTTAGATTCTGTCATACCTACACCCAAAGTGACCAAACCATCCACATCCAAATCTACAAAAAACAACATTAAAACTAAAATCGTCACTATAATCGTTGCTGGCTGAACAATCGAAACTTTCCCGTGTTGTTTTCGACATCGCTCCATTGTTCCGGCGATATCTCGCGTCGCGTCAAATGCACTCACAATGCGTATATTGTCTGCAACACTTGCGAGCTGTGATATGTATTCAACTGTAGGTGATGATTGGTTTAATGAAATATTAATACGTAGGTCATGGTAGGAAATATTTTTAAAATATTGTCTTAATCAATGCGAAATTTATTCAAAAGAGGAAGGTAATTACAGGAGTGTTGTAGTTAATAAACTTCTTTATTTCAGTAATATCGAAATTGCAATATATGAAACTACTGAATTCATTTTGTCTACAGAGTATCATTGATATTATATGTATTTCGATGTTCACCAATTAGATGCTTCTTAGACGTTAAAAAATCTCAAACACTTCGTATTCATCACTACATAGTATAAAACAAAGTCGCTTTCTCTGTCCCTATGTCCCTTTGTACGCTTAAATCTTTGAAACTACGCAACGGATTTTGATGCGGTTTTTTTTAATAGATAGAGTGATTCAAGAGGAAGGTTTATATGTATAATAACATCCATCAAATAGTGGAGAAGTACTGTTATTTTTGAGGTTTCTAATGTGATGTCGTAAAAAATTACATTTTTTTCCGCTTACATTGCAAACGCAGGCTGAACCCTTTTTATCAAAATAATGTATTAAGTATTAAACACATTGAAAAGGTCTACAGAAAAGTCCGCGGTGGTATATGTCTATCTCTTATGGATAACCCACAATAACTTTTTTTTGTCATTTACTTTTTACGACAAATAATGGCTAATTTTCGAAGCGATTTTAACCAATACAGCATTAATCCTTAACCAATTAAATACCTTGAATACATTGTTCATTTAATATAGATCTATATGGCCCTTTACACCGTATGATTTAAGTGAATATTTTCGAAGATATTGCAGATTTAAAAATTGCGGGACGTAGCGTTTGCGGCGGCACCGGCCGGCCGCCCGGCTATATATTTTATACCCGTGCGAAGCCGGAGCGGGCCGCTATGTTTTTATATACAACGTTCACAGTTTTTCTGTAGTGTATTTAGTATCAGCATTGCACCCGTGCGAAGCCGGGGCGGGTCGCTAGTAATGTATAATCTATACTTAATATTATAAAGCTGAAGAGTTTGTTTGTTTGTTTGAACGCGCTAATCTCGGGAACTACTGGTCCGATTTGAAAAATTCTTTCGGTGTTAGATAGCTCATTTATCGAGGAAGGCTATAGGCTATACCTATATCATCACGCTACGACCAACAGGAGAGGAGCCACGGGGGTGAAACCGCGCGGAGCAGCTAGTGTGATCATATAATTATGTATTAAACGATGAAAGTACATTTAATAATAAAAAAATCTTGCTCTTTCCTATATTATAATCGAAATCATACTTAAGTGTCGCTTTCACGCTTTCCTGTAAATAACCAACATTTAACACTAATGCATTGACCATAGTCTATTTTTATTCCGATACATATTAAATCGTGTACATTTACATACAAGACGAAGGGAGTGAATGTATAATTTGCAACTTGATCACTTGGCTAACTTGTCGCTTCCGCAGCGACAACGTGACTAAATAAGGAAATAATTAATTTACTTAGTACTTTGAGACAAAATAACACTCGTTACGTCAACAAACATGTAAAACTTGTAAACATAATTTGATAAATACTTATATATTTTTTTATTATTCGAGGGATACAAAAAAGATTATGATATTTGTTTTTTTACTGTTTGTCTCGACTTTAGACCATTTTTCTTGGATTTATAATCCTAAAATTTATTTATATTGGTGTGAATATGTTACGACAGGATTATAAAACAAATTATAACTTGATTTGAATACAAGTATAGAGATTATTTTATACAAGTCCTACTCGAAAACAAATTAATTTTTTAAAGCAATCTCGTGATTTTAATAAAAACCGTATCCAACCTTTTAAAAAAGTACAATATTGCTAGATTCATAAAAAGGTTATGTTTAGCTTACAAATAAGATACTATATCTACCGTTTTTCTCAAAATAACAAAAGCTTATCACAGAAATCATTAAATATTCATTGATATCATTATACCATCACAATACCAAAAACGCGTCCACAACAAAGCTGAAAATTATCTATCAGAGATAACAATAACGACGTTTTAATAACAAGCATTCCACCATCGTGACATTATTGTGTCCGTAAACAAACGGGACTGTTCCAGAGTGATATTTATTAATATAATATATAGACCGTTAATAACGACATAGACGGACGGACGGTGTCACTCGCAACCCGACAGTCTCCCGTGGTGCGTGAATATCGAACCTAGAACTGGCTACGTAAACGAGAAAATACGTAAGCAAATAGGGTATAAATATTCAAATTGGATTGTTTGTGTTTATTCCGATAACTGGAGGAAAATTTAAAAGTATGATTATTATTAAGAAGCAATATAACCGCATTCCTTGCGTAGCGGTTAATACAGTTGTTTATCCTTGAATAATTATAAAGAAATAGGATAAAATTTCTATCATTTTCTTTTTTTTATGTACTAATTATATGTATTAAATACAAACGAGAGAATAATGCTTCATTACGTTTACTTTAAGTCTGAAAAGTTATCGTGATTTACGATTCTAAACATCACAACTGACGCGTAATAAAGTAAAAAACACACAACATTCCGTGGTAAAAAAAACAATTCGATACATCAAGTTACTAGTGACAAGTGACAAGTAAACGAACCGTACTTCCTGAATCCTGACCAATCCCGTCGATCAAACGTCCGCACGCTATTATCCCTACCGTGCGCGCTTTCCACCGACGGCAATGGCGCGGGCGCGACCCACATGTCACAGTCACACCTAGCCACCTAGGTGTCGCCGAGAACTGGCTCTATGTAGATTATTTAAATGAAACATGTTTTAAATTACTTCTCTTATATAAACGGCGTCTAGGTGCTCATTTATTTTTATTATGATTATTACGCGCTAAATTTTAGTTTAATGTTTTAATCCGATAACATTTTATTCGTCGTAAAGTATTATTAGATCCAGTCATAAACATGATAAAAATGTATTTAAGTAATAATTTTAAACTTCACTGCCTTGTTATTGCTTATTTCTTATTCAAATAGTTAATAGTGCAACATTCACTTTTAAACGAGTGCTAAATATAATTGTACGGCCTTAGAGTTCAAGTTTCAACTATCAAATGTTCTAAACTAGTTTGTGTCGTAATAGTATTTACGTCTAACATTTTATAAATACCTTCTTGTTTCTGATATTCTCGATACACTGGCTGTGTTAAAGTTACCTGTAACAAAAATAAAACATATTGTTATAAGCATGAACTAAAAAGTTTTGTCTCGTGTAAACCTCACAAAGGTTTTGGAATTTGGGCATTTCACGAGTTTGTTTGTACAACCTTATCGAATAAATTGTACAGAATGGTATTCTCTAAAATACATTCTGGTTTGAAGATGACACAACGTTCTTATTCATAAAGGTACTATACTAAAACAATCAAATGTTAAAATATGTAATGACGTTTCAAAAGTGCTTCTAGAAGAAGTCTAATTGAATAAATAAATGTTTGAGTTTGAGTTTGAATCCATCGAATATTTTATCCGATTATTAAACATAGTGTCAATTAACTGATAACATCATTTATTTCATTAATCGATTAGCGGCTTTTATTGCATTCTACTCTAAAACCCCTTTATTTTAATTTAAATTCCACATTTTCAATATCACTGCATCCAAAACACCAGACAAACCGTGATATTGCGACAAAATAAACGTCTAATTTCGCCATTAATCTTTAAAAATAGCTGTCATACACGTTTGCCAATACACTACGTCAAATTTACACAACAATCAATTTTAATGAGACGCGACTTCAAATATGATTTTTTATATCGCGCTCAACTATCGCGTCAAATTGTGTAATATATTTACAATATAAAAAAAATTAATACACGTATCCTTTGACGCGTGAATATATTTGAAATATTATAAAGCCATCGACCTCATGTAAATGCGAAAGTACGCGACGGCGTTTAAATTTAATCGGAAAAAAAAAATGTTGAATTTAAAACTTGTATTCGAATAAATAAGGGAACAGCAAGTTCACACTACTAAAACACCACAGTAGCTTCTTCTAACAACACGAATCGCGCTACTGATAACCATGATCCCGATAATTCCCAACAAGCACACATTCATCTATTATTCCACGTGCGCGGCGCGGGAACCATAGGCTCTACTAATCCATCACGCTGATCCGAAGCTGTCTAGCCAGGTGATCACGATCTCACGATATTACCATAGTATAAAGAGAACAAGTAGGCCATCTCCCGGCGTTCAGGAACGCACGGTACCTAAACTCTGTAGGGTTGTCACTTGTCACGTTGATATTTTAAATAATTAACAATATAAACAAACGCCGACCGCTCGCAGCAATGGCGCTCCCCTAACGAGAACGGTCCATGAAAAAGAACCGAGCGGGTTTGTGTGCGTGCTTTCGTACGTCAAGCTTGCGTACGTACATGAACGGGGGGCGTGGCGAAGCGCTCCGCGTACATACAAACGTCACGATGTATGTTTGTTCGAAGATAACTTACTTGTTCTCTTATACTATGATATTACCGCCACGACATTTGCATGACAAAGTCTCCAATCTCCATCCCACGCCTACCTGATTCAGCGATATCTGGCCGAATCCACGCAATTCGCTTGTATTTTTAATGCGTGATGCACGTTCACCTACATACGGCTAAATATTTTAAAAGTTCATGTTTGTCATAAGCATCCGCATCAGAATCGAGTCATCACTGAATAATTTAGATGTGGGATAGAAGTGCTGAAATGTGAATAACGTATTTGGGGCATTTTGTACATTGACAAAAGGATTATCGAGTCTTTCTGATCAACTAAACTATACAATGAACGATATAAAAAGCCTTGCCTCATCGAAATGTACATCCACTATTGCATTGCTTTTAGATATGCGACAGAATTCTAACCCTATCCATCAAATCTAATCATAATCATTCACTTCTACAACACGAACGGAGACTACTACAAATAAAATATAGATGCAAAGATGCTACGCTAAGATCCAACATGAGTGTACTATATCGATTTGCCCACTCATTCATCATTGTCGAACGCATTACAGTGTACATTCTCCCCCCTCCCCCTTCCCCCAAGCACGGTAATATCTGTCTATTTTTGAGCACACACTCGTCGATCGTAACTCTTAATGTCTCTCCATCAGAGATTCTACTAATAACACATGCGAAGCGTTTATGCGCTGTTGAATTATTATTAAAACATCGTAAGATGACGCTAAGATGCATTATGAGATGGTTAACGTCACAAAGTTGTTTATAATTTTTATTTCTCTAAATAATATGTCTCCGTAACGAATAATCTACATGCAACCATGTTATTCTGGACCCTGATTGAATCTAAACGTCGATGCATTTCGGTGAAATTAAACTTGAGGATATCCAAGTTAAGAAATAAGAAGACTTTCTAAAATTATTGCTGAATTATATTCACTTGTATTGGGCATTCTTCTTAGATGGAAAAGATTTCGAAAGTATTTTGACATTAACACCACAAATGTGGCCAACTATATGTCCAGTATACAAATTTCGAAAATCTTTAACATTGGCCACCACCCACACTTCCAAGGGCATTCGCAAATTGAATCCTCATCCCGAACAATACAGTAATGTAATGAAAGCGTCAGTCGTCCCGCCCGTAAGCTGTGTGAAGCGACATAAGGGCACAGCTCCAAAAACGGAAAGCCGTAATTAAACAGGGAATAATTCCAACCTCCATACGTGGGCTGACTCTGACTCACTTGCCGTTTTTGCTAACTCTAAACGAGCATACAAGTTACGTCATTCGGTTAATTTAAAGTAAGGTGGGAGAGTCGTAAGCTAAGAACAAATTTGAAAACTCTAGAACTCGGGTAGTTATAATTTTTTCACGGGAGAATAACATTGTAGGGGCCAATATGGTCAGTAAAAGAGTAGGTACCAGAACAACGCCTGATTTAAATAGACGATAAACCTGTGTGTGATCGAAATTTTCTCTGTTAAACCCCAATGAAATATGTAATTTTTAGTTCGCAATTTTATTCCACAATTGCTCAACAACCTTAGTCTTATAAAGATCGCAACTAATATGGCTAACGTCTACTTTAAACACGTTTGTAACCACATTAAGTTTGAAATAGTCAATAATTCATCACATGAGACGTAAAAAAATGCCCAGAGCTCCATCGAATGTACATGTACTTGTAAAATAAATAGCGTTCGATGTAGAAACTTGTAGGGGCCATTAATACAGCTGTCAGTCATGATGCCGCGGCTTATTTTTCAACTATGTCACTCATACTTATGGTTTACATTTATCCTCAAGATGCGACAATCTTTTGATTAATATTACGTTTGCGACCATAACATGGATTAAAATAAACCAAACAAATAAATTAACAGTGACTTTACAGATAGCTATTATAACTTCCAACATTTTTCCTCAACCTTCGTAAATAGTACAGCAAAAATATTAAGCCAAAGTTTTAATGGAAGCAAGAGAAAGATGTTCTTATAGCATTTTCGGCCATCGATTTTACATGATCTTCCTGTAACGTAAACAACACAATGGACCTTTCAGATTAATAAGATTTGAGGAAGTTTTACTTGTACATATTTACAATACTAAGGACAAAGCCGACAAAGGAAATATAATATTAGGATAAATCCACAAAATGAAAACAGATTTTCCAATATAACTTAAGAATTCCTTCTTTGTTAAAGTAGGTAGCCAAAATACCTTATGCCTAGAATTGAAAATCTAAAAATAAAGGGTAGACGGAAACAAAATCATGCCATACATTATTTTGATACTCGATACAGCCGGTGTGCTCTTTAACGGTCAAAACGCTGCCAAGGATAGAATTGAGTCACGTAAGCATATTATATTATACGACTTTTCGATAATGCCGACCTTATTGTTATTAAGAGTCCTTATCGATTTTAGAGTGATTTTTACTTGTTTCTG
>CAJQZM010018039.1:0-18751 GCA_907164665.1 Colias nastes | reverse complement strand
AGTGGAGATGAACACGCGATGAATTTATAATAAAGTGAAAGTAAAGTATTCAAATGAATGCAGCTTGCGGCCGGCTCCTCAGTGGTTCAAGTGCACGAGTTATTGATAAAACTTTCAATGAAGTTCATAGACTCTAACTATAATGTGCTATAATATACGCTTTGATGGGTCAGTGTGATACCGGATATTTTTAATTGAAAACTGTTGTTGTAACTACTCTCTTAATATTATTATTTATTGTATTCTGTTGATGAGTGCGATAGCTCATTCTTGAAATTCTTTTACACTTTCTCGGCTTTATTTTTAGATCATTTCCGATCCATTATTATTTTCGAGGTGTGTGTTTTAAATCCAGTATGGTCAATTATAGGGCAAACTATACCCCTCTCCTTAATCTGATCACGAATAACAGTATTTATCAAATTTTCATATTATCTGTTTGATTAATCACGCCGTTAATATAAAATACAGGTGCGCCCACAAGATAAATGTGGTCCGTACAATTTTTTTTCTTCAAAAATGTAAATTGCCGCAACGCGCTTTCTCTTTCTAATTTCATAACAATGTATGTCTGTCTCACGTCGCAAATTCCCCGCCGTGGGAACGGCTGGACGCTTTTCCTGGAATCACCAATCGCTATTCATCAAATCGTTTTCGTTCAGACAGGTCAAGTTGTTACAATTTCTTGATATGTATTCTATATAATAATCGTGAGGGTGCATAAATAAATGCCCTTTGAATGCGTTTATCACGCGATTGTTAGAAGCGTGTGGAAACTAAGTTTGTATTTGATTTGTATCTATTTTTAGTATAATGTATAAAAATAAATTAATTTTCATTGTGAATCGTAAGAAATTTTTATTTTGAATACAAGTTTTACTAATAAGTTGTCGAACTTAATGGCTGACTTATCCAAGCCCAATCGTTTATTGCAGAACACGCTGCAAATACCAGATTGCTGGTCCGGAAAATCCTATTTTGGCTTATCCTCTTAGCCAAAAGCTCTTTGGCCAATAGTTCAGTTTATATGCTTTTTTTTCCAATAGTTCGTTTTCAACTTGAAGTTTTAGTAACTTTAACGTTTACTTACAGACCAAAGCACGAGCGGGCGAGCTATGGCCCACGGAGAGGCCGGACGGCATGCCCGTGATACAGTCGCTCGAAGTGATGTGCGGGAAGGATCACATGGACGTCCACCTGACGTTCTCGCATCCGTTTGAGGGAATTGTTTCTTCTAAAGGTAAATATATCCTGATAGTAAAAGCGAAAGTTTAGTAGAATGTATGTTAGGTTGTTTGAATCCGACTTAAAAGCAAGATTTCCCCACTTAAAAAATAGGTTGTTACTGTTTCACGCACAAATAGCTGATCGGATCTATATGAAATTTGAAATTGGGTACAGAGATAGAAAAAAGTTTGGATAAGCAAATGTCCTACTTTTTGACCTGTATCTTCAGGATTAACACGAATATTATGGTGGAAAGCTTAAATGCGTTTTAACGTTTGATCAATCCTACAATTTTCGCTCTTTTTGATGTCCTCATTTTGTATTATAAATACCATTTGTCTGAATGTTTATATTTTAATAAATGCAATAAATAAATGAAACAAGTCGCTCATATTTAGTCTTTATTAAGCCAGACTAAATTGCGGAAACAAGGTAGTAGATCACAAAAAAGTTGTTTTATAAGAACATATTTATTTTTTACACACTCGATGTATAATCGGAACCAGCTGTTATTTATATTTATATATGAATTATAGATTAAGATGGAACTTGTTTAGTATGTTTTAACATCTTTCTATATCAATATCATTCAATCAATTAAAAATAAACTTGCGTTAATATCTTGAAAGTCTATTTTGGGAAACGTTATTTTCGTAAGTGTTTTTTTTATTCAAATTTATGTAAATGATTTGAACTACACGACCAATTTTGAAAGTGCCTTGATAGTGTAGTTTGTCGTTTGGGGAATGTCATAGCTTATTTTATATGTTTATAACTACTAATTAATTTTTAAGTTCAATTATTAGTCTCTTCAATAAGATCTCAGTACATAATATATCACTGTAACAACATGTACAGTTAATTCAAAATTCCATATAAAATATTTTTGTAGCGTACACTCGCTAACAGTAAAGCGGTTAAAATACATATTTGAGTTTTCATTCGTCATAAGTAAGTGAAAAGTGTATAATTAGTGGCAACAATTAGTAGCGCTCTGAATGCGTAGTGGTCCAGGTGTAATTGAGGCTCAATGAAGTTTTTGAATGTAGGCGTAGTTTAATGTGGCTGTAATGCTCTACATAGGTTTATTATAGAGAATGATAGGCTAAGTGAAAAAAGGCTAGTAAAACGAAGGTTTAATATTGGTATTGAAAGGTTAATAAGTAGGGATGCATCGATACGCCTTTTCGCCGATACGATACCGATACCGATACTCTTATAAAAATATCGGCGATACCGATACCGATACCGATACGCTTACTGTGAATTCAAAAATAAAAATAACTACGTTAAAAACAACCGACTTCAAACCTATTTGATAAATAGCACATCTAAATAATATGTAGTGATATTAATTATATCAAATCTTTTTTATTTTTTACTTTTCCGTTTTTGAAGTCGGTTGTTTTAACGTAGTTATTTTTATTTAATACTTTTTAGTGTATTTTTCAACACGAATCAAACGAGCCCAAACTCGTTAGTGTTTGGCACGGACTTCAAACCTATTTAATAAATAGCACATCTAAATAATATGTAGTAATTAATAATATCAATTTTATTTTTATTTTTTACTGTTCCGTTTTTGAAGTTGGTTGTTTTTAACGTAATTATTTTTATTTAATACTTTTTAGTGTATTTTTCAACACGAATCAAACGAGCCCAAACTCGATAAAGTTGAGTCAATATATTACTTAGTTCCTATGGCCACCTTCCGATTCCATCATCAAATCAGCTCTATGTCATGATAATGTTTCATCGCTATCCAATTTACATACGTATACAAAATTTCAGCTCAATCGGTTACCGGGAAGTGAATCAAATTTACTTGCTACATTTCAAATAAGTCATCAAGTACAGACAAAAATGCACATAAAATAAAAACTACTGGGCCTATCCGAATAAAATTTTTACGGGACCAATTCGACACCATCTCGCATCGAACAAAGAAAGAATCACGTAAATCGGTTCAGAAACCTCGGAGTAATCGGTGTACATACATAAAAAAAAATTATACCGGCCGAATTGATAACCTTTTTTTTGAAGTCGGTTAAAAATGAAGGTATAATAAATAAATCACAAGTCAGATTTTCCTTTTATTAATATAAAAAGTAGAGACATAATTAGGCAATAAAAAATGTTAGTAATTAAAATTAACATTGATGAGATTTTTGTTTAAAAAACAAAGTAACTACATAACCTTAAGTTTTTCGGAGAAAGCGATTTCGCAAGTCTGTTTGAATAAGACCTACGCTGGAAAATAGTCTCTCAGATGCAACAGAACTCATTTGGAAACTAAAGTACTTCTGCGCAATTTTTTTCAAGTTTGGGTATAAAACGTCATTGCGCCAGAAAACGAATGGATCTGCATCTCTCGATATATTGGGACAACTCAACAACACCCTCACAAGCGCAGGGTTTCCCCGAGCATTGTTCATGCCTCATTTGCAACGGAATAGACGAGACATCAGACAACACGCTCGTTTGACACTACATTTTTAAATTAAAAAGTATCGTTGTATCGGTCATAAAAATATCGTCGATACCGATATATCGGCTAACCCGAAGTATCGCCGATATATCGGTATCGGTATCGGTATCGGATGCACCCCTATTAATAAGTAAAGCCTCGCAAAATGTTATAATAGTAGGCACTAGGCATTGATGAGAGTTCGTTTTTGGGAACGTGCCTTAAAAATATTACCTATCTGTCGTATACATATTGTGCAATATTAATACTGGAAAGAAATTGATTTAGAAAATTAATGACCCCAAGCAAGATAACTAGTTTTGGTAGATCTCAAGATAATCTATAAAGATTTTAAGCGGAGATTAAATATTATCGAGAATAAAATAATTATGTTGCATTTTTCAACTCGTGGCTCTACTGATTATTCATTTTCTAAAATTTAGAAGTTGGAGACTATGAAACTTTAAATATAAACTTTAATACCTATCATCTTATGTGATTGCACTGGCTCAAGATCATATGAATAATGTAATTTATTTAATTGCGAATCGTAATTAGATTGTAAAGATATCATCGCATATCTCTGAATCAAATAATTTTGCTCGGTAAGAGAAACTATATTCTTATATCTAATATGAATTCTTAGATAGAGCCACAATTCTAGGTCGAGATTATGATCTTAATCAAATGCTTAAATAAATTATTCTGCAATGTTTTTTACAATAAAACAAATTTAGCATTTAAATTTATCGCATCCGTGTGTCATAATTTAACATAATTGTGTTAAGAACAACATTAATATTAATATTATAAAAACTAACAACATAAAATTATAAATATCTGACATTATAAAAACTCCATAATTAATATGCTGTACAAATAAATGTATATAATTTTATATAGAGCAACGCGATGAATTTAATTGTAGCATGCATTGTAGGGCGTTAATTAGCAATTAACTCGTATATAGGACCGTTATATATGCGTTTAAATGTTACTTTCTCTAACTTTTATTTAACCGTTTTCATTCTCTACAGAAGTACGTGTAATGTTGTTGAGTATAAAGACATAAAACGTCTCTATTAGATTATAAAATGGGGTTACAGAAATCTTGCTATCTTGAAAAAAAAAAAAAACTGTTGTATTGAAACTTTAAACAGTATTTAAGTAATAAGTAATATTCAATCTTCTGTATCTACTTCTACCCAGAAAGATGCTTTGCAAAACCACTTTCGCAATCAAACATGATCACAAATTAATGAATTAAAAGGCAAACGTAATTACTATAAAGTCTTAACTATAAATATGTTTACTGCCCGTATAAATATTAAGTGCTCTCTGGATACAGCTGTAAGCATTTTCACGCTAAGACCAGCCCACCCAAGGTATCTTGCCGTGGGCACAACTCAACACTTCATAAAATATTTCTGTTTTATGTATTAAAATATTAGTTCTGTCTTGGTTTAAACTTTCGCATTTGCTAATATTATAAATGCGATCGCGTTATAAATAGAGCATGGATTCTGATGAGACTAAACAATAATGCATCATAGTCGTAATTTATAACCATAATAGGCTTCAATTTAATGTACGAAATTAAACGTCAAAAAGTGTTAAGTAGACTTCCAGTGTACCAGCAAGTGGTTAAAAATGGCAATTAAAAATCAGACCAGCTGCAGCGTTGCCATGCAGGCAGGCTTTTAAAATAGGACTACGCTGAGATCGTAACCATTTTAAAACACCGCTTGAAATTTAAGAATTAGTGACAATAATGACAAACTGAAATACCGAGTTTACTTATAATCACTACATATGTAGTATAAAACAAAGTCGCTTTTTCTGTCCCTATTTCCCTATGTCCCTTTGTATGCTTAAATCTTTGAAACTACGCAACGGATTTTGATGCGGTTTTTTTAATAGATAGAGTGATTCAAGAGGAAGGTTTATATGTATAATAACATCCATTAAATAGTGGAGAAGTAATGTTATTTTTGAGGTTTCTAATGTGATGTCGTAAATAATTATATTTTTTTAAAAATTGCGGGACGTAGCGTTTGCGGCGGTACCGGCCGGCCGCCATTGCACCCGTGCGAAGCCGGGGCGGGTCGCTAGTTGGGATATAATTTTAATACTATATTTGTATGTTAATGTTTCGGCCAGTATTGTATAAGCGTGGTAACAAACAATTCCATTGTTGCAGGTCAGCACGGCGACCCGCGGTGCGTGTATGTGCCGCCGTCCACGGGACAGACGTACTTCTCGTTTCGGATCGCGTACGCCAAGTGCGGCACTAAACCTGGTGAGTTTTTGTGTGTTTGTTTATTTTTTTGTTTGTAATGTGTTCTAGAAATTACGGTTCTGTACTTATGATTAATGATGAATTATGATTCTATATGTGAGATAGTACTATATTATATTGTGAAATAACGAGTGGAATACGCTAAGTACAGCACTAAACTTTGGTGAGTTTTTGTGTGTTTGTTTGTTTGTTTGTGAATTGTTTCTTGTGTAGGTTTGGTGTGGGGTTGTTCTAGAAATTACGGTTCTGTACTTATCCATATACCAGCTGTGCCCCGCGGTTTTAACCGCAGTGCTCCACTCCTGTTGGTCTTAGCGTGATGATATATAGCCTATAGCCTTCCTCGATGAACGGGCTATCTAACACCGAAATAATTTTTCAAGCCGGACCAGTATTTCCCATATCGGACCCCTAGTTCCCAAGATTAGCGCGTTCAAACAAACAAACAAACTCTTCAGCTTTATAATATTAGTATAGATGAATAACGATTCTATATTATGTGAAATACCTACACTGAACTCGGTGAGTTTTTGTGTGTTACTGTTTGTGACTTATTTATTGTGTTGCTTTTGATGTGAGATAGTATTAAATTATCTGTGGTGTGGGATTGTGTGTTTGTTTGCTTGTTCTAGAAATTACGGTATAATGAATTACTTACATGCCAACTGCGGCATTAATCCGGGTAAGTTTTTGTGTGCAACTGATGATGGATAGTGATTTGGTGTATGTTTGTTTGTGTGTTAGTAATGTGTTCTGGAAATTACGGTAGGAAAATATGTATTGTGGTATGGGTCGTTTAAGATAGAGTTGTAGTGAATGATGATATATACGTAAAATATTCCTTTTTATAATTATGTTAAACTAGCAAACCGGGCGAACTCCGTTTCGCCACCAGAGACACCTTTTCTTTGCTATTAATCTCACGGAGCCCGAGACCTTTCAAACGAATGCAAATCCGTGGAAATCGGTTCGTGCGTTCTGGAGTTATAGGGTCAGGAAGGAAAACCCGACTTATTTTTATATAGTAGATTATGTAAATACTAAATGTATATACTTATTCATTCAATAAATTGTCGTTATCGAATTTCTAATATAATGTCGTTATTAAACATCATCCTAGGTATATAAGTTTAAAGTTATTTACGTTTGAACGAAATGTGCTCGCTGATCATGCGAAACTAGTATCACAATTTATAATCTAATATTATAATATTACGAGAGAGTTGTGTGTTTGTTAGAGATTCAATCCATGATGTACCGTGAAATCTATAAACGCTGGTAATCATATTATGGTCTGTAGTGTAAATTATGATTAGATTTTCGTTTAACTTGATAAATAATTTTTTATTTGCATGACGTTGAAAAGCAGTGTAAATTAAAATACTTAATAAGTTAATAATTAAATTTACATCTAAAATACTAATAATGTGTGGGAAAGCTCTACTAAATAAAAACATTCTAACTTTTCACAACTTAATGCTTATTATATTATTAAAGATTGATTATATCGATACAACATGCTTATAGTAACAAAAAACTTATCTTATTCAATCTATAAAAATATGAACTGATTATCGAATTGTACATTTATCATTCTTTTTTATATGAAATAGGATTCAAAAACAGACATTTTGAGATCCAACCTGCCATTAGGAAATAATTTATCTTGTACCTACCACACTAACATTCAATTTAAGGCACAGTTAACAATTCGTTCAATTTAAAATGAACGTGACATGGCTCGAATTCAATTTCGTTGTTATTTTTTCCTCTATATTATTGACAACATTAAAAAAGGACCTTACAAAAACTTATTAGATTGAAATGTAAAGATCTCTTTAAAAGTTTCAATCTATTTAAGCGTTTACATAATTGACTATCATTATTTTGAACTTTGGCATTTTTAACTGTACCTATATAAAAATACAAAAATAAGTGGTTTTTAAAACAAACATTGTACGCAAAGTATGTAAAGTGTGTCGACAAAATCCACGAAGGTATAAAAAGCCAAGATGTAAAACACCATTACACCAATTTTATGCTACAAGGAATGTTTAAGAGCTGTCAATTTACGAACCTTACAATTTCGCATTGACATTGTTTTTACTGTAACATTAAGTCGTTTTGTTGAAATGCCTTTTATCTTGTGCGATATACAGAACGAAATAATTGCAATATTCTTACTTTTTACGTCTGCGAATTTTTATTGGATACCACTTGGGTATTTTAATACGACGCATTTTAGTACGAAATAGAAGTTAATTTAACATTACCTCACTAAATAATAAGCCATGGAAATATAGTTCTATTTCAAACGGTTTAATAAATAATATATAAGTTATAACCGCAATTTCAATTTGATATCTCAAGCTCTACGAAAAAGGGCCATGACAGGCAGATAGACAACGAAGTGATTCGATCAGAGATCCATTTTATTTACAATTTCCTCACCATACAAGGATTTACTTTCACATACATTAAACAGCAAGCTAAAATATATTTACGGTTGAACGGCATACACTGGTCTAGATTAATGATAGGCTATTAGCCAGGCTATTATGTATGGTTAGGGTCGCAGGTCATCTATCAATGGGATCTTCTGTGGGACACGATTATTCCGTCGCTAAGGATACAGTTACATTCTTGGGTGTGCTATCGATTTGTGTTGTATTGGATTGGATAGTATTGTGAATGTGAAGGGCGTTATATTTTGAATATTACGCACATCTTATACTGTATACTATTTGCTCTGTATAGGTATGTTGAATAAACATGCTTATATATAAAATACGAGTATAGCTTATGTCTTCTATAAGAGATAAATGGGATAATTTAATAATTTGCGTCAAACTTTGGTTAGTTTTAATTCACAATACAGTCTTAAAAAGGTGGCTCAAAATTTCACAGAAAGAATTTTTATTTTACAATAGATCAAGTCCAGTTTTAAAGGCCCAGTACTAATATAATAACAGATGAAAAATAGTAGTACCTTAAACACTATTTAAAGTTTATGTAAAAGATATTATATGTAATAGATACGAGAAGCTATTTGCAGAACCTTTCCTTTATCCCCTTTAATTTATTAGCGAGCTAACTAGCGTATACTAATTGGCTAACTGATCAGTAAGTTGCAAAATTACCTTAAGTTGTATGTAAAATAAAAACTATAAGGCAGTGTTCACAATACGTGTCCTTACAAACAATGATTTTAGTAAAAATATTTAAAAAAGGGTTTATCAATCAAAATGAAAACTGATGTAGGGAAAAATTTGCTTAGTTTAAATATACATTCTTATTCTTTATTCTACAATTTCATTATTGATTCAGTTATTTTTAACTTTCCCAATATTTATAAATTGTGTTCTAATTGTTATTTATATAAATTCGTAAACATTAATCATTGGCGGTAAACAATATTACGAAAGAAAATATGGAGTCACTTCGTCCGAATCTCTTGTTAATCTTTTAAAATTAAAACAAAATAGCTATTCATATATCAAAATTGTATGTCAATTAATGATATATATTCACTTAAGCATCTTAAAAGGGCTTAAAATGCCATCTCCCACACTACTATAAATCACTCACACATTCTCAGTGTGCACGAAACCTATTGTAACCACTTAGACGATAATTTATTTGACAAATGAATGGAAAACGTTAGTGAAGCTACATTCCGAGGCGACGTTTCCGTTTTGAAGCCTATTTAAGAACACGCATGTTTTTTTATACAACATTAGAGGTCTTATAGGATTGTGGGCTATGTTATGCAGTTTATTGAATGATTAAATTTTGCAATACCCATTTTTAGACCCATTAAAAATATATTTTGTTGCCAAAACTATTCAAAACTAGATATTATATCCAATTTGGCCACCGGTTTCATTTGGAAAATATAACACACATGTATCGAATCAATATAAGAATTTTGTATAACGTTTAAAGTCTCCTAATTAACAAAAATATCAATTCACTAATAATTTCAACAAATAAACAATTAAGTACTTTTTTATATAAATAAAAATTGACCGTCATCAAGTGTTCCGCTTGTCAACGTATCGATTGCCAAAATATTATCTGATATCATCAAAAATATTAACATCCTAACATAACAAGCACGCCCGTGAGTTGCGGTGAAGGCATTTCCGATAAAATCTGCAAAAACATTTAAAGACATTTGATTGAGCAATAACTTATTATAAGAAATCACGGTAACAGCGTAATATATTCTCATAAACGTTAACCTTTTCAACGGTTCTATAAAGAAAATCGTACTTTCTCCCGTTGATACGTTAAAATTACACCATGATTGCATAAATGTCAAGGAAATCCAATAACATCATTTACGTGTAATAGGACAAAGAACGCGTTAAGAAAAACATGCTGTGTAACGTTTTTCGAGTTCACCTTTGGTTAACATTTCTTTGGTCAACCGTCATCAAATTTGCTAAGTACTGAGAACTGAGACTGACTTCGACACAGAGCGAAGGTATTCAAAATACATAGGTTTTTATGACTGTGAATAATACAATATTAATTAATTATCATTATGAGAGTAATTGCAAAAATTACGTAAATGAAACTATACAGTACTTCAAAATTCTAAGCAGGTTCAAGATTTATTTTCACACAACAACATTTACAAATTACTATAGATTATCTTTAATGAATAGTGGTAATTATATGAGAAAAAAGTATAACGGGAACAGCGCCCATACCAGCTGCCTATTCCATCAATTGCTAATACGCAGCATTAAGTGGCGGATGTCCACCCTTGTACAATTATGGCTTATAACAATAAATTAAAATCCGTCCTCACTATTCACTCAACTTGGGTAATTATCGTTGATTCGTAACAATTTCGCAATAAATCGCAACCAGTCAGCATCTACGGCTCGTCGGTCTCATTTCAACAAAGTGTTTTTCTCGCTCCGTCCGATTCCTAGTCGCGTCCACTATGGCGAGTGTAACGGAGCGGTCCTTCTTCGAATGCTGTTCACGCATTGTTTCTCGGAATCCCCACTCGCCATACCACATAGCACGCACAAGGCGCATTTTCCCGTAACGCGACAAGCAGACGCCAACCCTGAAACTGCCTCCTTTGTAGGGCTGCCGCTGAAAAGTTTGGCGTAGAGTTCATCGATTCAGGACTATACCACAACGGAATCGGACTAATACCTAAAATGAAATTCAGTCCGAAAGTTAATAATTTTCTATCATTGTAGTGTAAGTACATGTCGTTAATATTTTTAACAAACATATAAGTATGCAATAAGAAAAGACATGAAAAATTCCAAGCAATATCAAGTCAAATTATAATTTGCTTACATTTTCCTGTTCTACAAAATATAGAGTTGACATCCTTACTTTTGAATATCCTCTCCCTACGGGCGCCCCGCGTCATCGCTGGAACTTTGCACATCAACAACTCGCAACAGCAATGCAAAGTACATTCTACGTCGCACTAAATAGAGTTGAAATATATCTACAGCAATATGTCATACAAGAATGATATCCTAATACATAGTGCTAAATGTGCGTAAGTGTCAGAATCGCTCGCGGCCGGTCGATCCGCGTTCTTCAGAGGGTTTCAACTTTTTGCCCAAGTTCAACTTCGTATAGCCCTAGCAATAATAAGGATTTAAAAATTAACACTTTTTATGTGAAATATTTTGCACATAAATAGAAATTAATGCTCACTGCCAGTTACTCACGACGAAATTCATTGTAATTTTAAACAAGTTTGAGATGGGTTACGGTAAATCGCGCTTGAGAGTACCTAGATATCAAAATTCTGTGTCTAACCTCTGTAAACGGTTAATTATCGACAAGGCTAGTAGTATAATAATAGAGCAAGTTTTTGTCTTTCTGCATCGTGAAGAATTCATATTACTTGTTATGATTAAATGAATTGAGCTTTGTCATGAACATTGTTATGAGCTCAATGAATTAAAAATGTTTAGCTACGAGTATGTTACGGCTACTATAATTACTATTAGAAAATATGTCAGTTTTCCCTACAATATAAGCTTGTTCAGGTTCCATTTCGGTTTCTAAGAAAATTAGCATCCCGACTCCCACATACTACAAGAATAACACCGGCATGGCTCGGACGGAGAGCTTATATACTTTATTAGCTTTAAATAACATAATATGCGCCTTCTGCATGTTTCCCTAGTTGTTACCATATGAATGGTGATAGTACTTACAATTAAAACATGTATTTAACGAGGGCTTTACAGATATGACGGCAATAAAGATGTGATCTTATATAATATGAGTATTCACTAACAAGATTATACATTTAGTTAATGTTCAATTATTTGCTGTGTATACGAGAGACGTATGTAATTTAACCATTCACGTAATTTATAAATATTTCAATTATTTATTTAATGTTAATGAACACTTGAACAAAATGAATTTTGGATTTTCGCAACATACACACATCAACAAAGTCTAGGGATATTATGTATTGTACGAATTAAATTATTTTAATCTACATCATTGAACGCATTTTTAGTATTAGACGTAGTAAACTATATCTAGTTAAGTATAATTACAAGCAATACTTTTAGATATTATAATCGCTATACGAATAGAGCTTTTAAATCGAACTTAATGGAACATTTTACGACTTTCCCACATTAATAATATGATTACGAGGGTCCATTTCAGCAAGTTCTAATGAAATTTTATAACGTATGCATAATTTGTACGGTTTAATCGTTAATAATTATCGATAGTTAAAATAAAATGTTAATTAATTACAATATAAATGTGAAATGAAATATAAAGACCTCACAATATGCAATCATGTTTTATAATATTAAATTATTTCAGATTTTTCTATACCTACATGAAATAGGATAACATTTTGTATTTCAAAACTCTTTACTGTTTTTGTATATGGTCACCATATTAGTACCTGGATCCTTCGCCCGTTTTTGCAAGTGATTACTATCAAGCTAATTTTCCGTGAGTAGCTTTATTTTGATGAGACGCCCAATAATTTCCTGTACGAAACTCTCGATTGTGGTAGCTAACAGAGGTAACAAGGATAAAATGTTTTGATTTGATGGTTCTCAAATATTTATTACGCAATTTGTAGAACAATATGTCTGTTGAATTATATAAATATTAACTACTTAAGTGAAAACAAAAAAATCAGCTGGTTAGTAATCATTTATGATGACCTCGTTATCGATACACATTGGAAAGAGGGGACTCTTTGATCAAACAATAGATTTTGTAGGACAAATATTTTTTCGAATAATTTAGATAATTATCTTGAGATTGAACACAAAAAAAAATTCAGTTAGTAATAAATATTTGAGAACCATCAAATCAAAACATTTTATCCTTGTGACCACAAGTAGTTAATATTTATATAATTCAACAGACATATTGTTCTACAAATTGCGTAATAAATATTTGAGAACCATCAAATCAAAACATTTTATCCTTGTTACCTCTGTTAGCTACCACAATCGAGAGTTTCGTACAGGAAATTATTGGGCGTCTCATCAAAATAAAGCTACTCACGGAAAATTAGCTTGATAGTAATCACTTGCAAAAATGGGCGATGGATCCTGAACTATATACAGAAATCCTAAATTGCGTTTTATTTGTAAAGCTTTGTTTAGTTCCATGGTTGTTTTTTTACGTACGAAAAGTAAATTAACATTTACAGTGTGAAAATTATTGCAGCATGTAGTTCATTCTGTAATTGTTTGTCACATTTTCAATATATTTTGTCTGAATGTATCAATGTAAATAAAGATTAATCTAAATAAATTCTAAATAAATAAACTCATATTCCAGACCTACACGGGCAGTTCTACGAGAACACAGTTGTGGTGCAATACGACAAAGATCTGCTTGAAGTGTGGGACGAAGCGAAGCGATTGCGATGCGAATGGTTCAACGACTACGAGAAGACAGCTTCGAAACCGCCCATGGTGATCGCTGACTTGGATGTCGTGCAATTGGACTTTAGAGGTAATGTATTATAGTGTTGTTTTATATAGTTTATAGATAATTCTATAGGAACACAGTGGTGGTGCAATACGACAAAGATTTACTCGAAGTGAGGGACGAAGCGAAGCAATTGCGATGCGAATGGTTCAACGACTATGAGAAGACGGCTTCGAAACCTCCCATGGTGATCGCTGACTTGGATGTCGTGCAATTGGACTTTAGAGGTAATGTATTTTAGTGTTGTTATATACAGGGAGTCCCACTGTTGGTATACTAAGCTCAAAGGAGGTTATAGTTTTGCATACGCTGAGTACGTAAAAAATACTTATAAAATTCCAGACCCATTTTTTTTTCAAATAGATGAATTCTTAAAACTCTATGTGTACACCCAAAACAAACAACCCGCCCAACTTTGCCACCAGCACGTGAGCTATCGTTTAAGATTATGTTTTCATAGACAAAATGCTCACATTAGAGAAGCGGTAAATGCCGGCTGCGCGTAGCTAGAGAAGAAAACATGGATTTTCAGGAAAAATTTAGCAAAAAATTTTTGACGTAATTTTGTTGTTTAAGTATTTTTTACGTGATTAGTGTATGCAAAACTACGAGTCCCTTCGCGCTTAGTATACCAATAGTGGGACACCCTGTATACAGGGTGTAATCGTTAAGTGTGCACAGGCGATTATTCCGTAACTATTACAGATATCAAAAATATTTAAACTGATATCGAAAGTACTTTACCTAATGAGTAAAATCACAATAATAATTTTTTAAAAATAAAACGAGAAACAGCCAAAAAAACTACATAAAACACTCCCATACATTTTATTTCTAAGTAAGTACAACCTTTTTAATTCAAAGTAGATGTTCGAAGTGACGTCCTTGTTGCTCAATACAATGACGAGCTCTATTTGCAGTTTCTAAATGAACTTTTCTTAAAATTTGCGGAGTAATTAAAGCAATTGCACGGCGTACACGATTCTGTAACTCTTCTAGGCTGTGAACTCTCTCAGCGTACACGTGGTCTTTTACAAATCCCCACAAGAAGAAATCACATGGTGTGAGATCCGGAGATCTAGCAGGCCATGACGTTGCACTATTATTGGCTATTAGGCCATTAAAATTATTTCGTAAGAAATTTATTACAATATTAGTATTATGGGCAGGTGCTCCATCTTGTTGGAAAATTATGGACCTTCTTTCATCGTCTGAAATTGGTTCTAAAAGACTAAGCATATCGTTTTGAAGAAAAGTGACATATCTCTGCCCAGTTAACGTTCCACCGTAAAAATATGGCCCAATGATACGATCGCCAAGAATACCACACCATACATTAATTGAAAATCTCACCTGAGGTCTAACTTCAGCAGTTTGGCGAGGATTGTCAATTGACCAATAATGCGCGTTTTTTCTATTGTAAATTCCACAGTTAGAGACATTACTTTCATCGGTCCATAAAATTGACCTTACATTAACATAATTATTGATTAGCCAATTGTAATAGACCAGCCGACGAACAGGATCTTCGTTGTGCAGCGTTTGAGTAGATTTTATTTTAAATGCTCTAAAGTTCTCTTTTTTTAATAACTTGTGCACGTAATTATGGGAAACTGGAAATAATCGTGCCACTGAACGCGTTGATGCTTGTGGATTATCTATTACGTAGTCAATAATATTGTCATCTAAGTCATTATTAAATTCAGGAGCTTTTGTTCTCGAACCTCTTGTTCTGGTAAAGGATCCATAATTTTTCAAATTATTATCCAGCTTACGTAAATACGTACCAGAAGGAACTTCTCTATCTGGGTACTCTCTTCTGTATGCAGTAACGGCCGCCCTACAGTTACAATCATTTTTGTAGTACATTTTTAACATGTCCCTCTTTTGTGTGTTGGAATGTGCCATTTTTCAATCAATAGATGCAACAATTACAATTATTAACGCAATTTGAATAAAAAAAACTAAATAAACTGGTGGGAACGAAAATCCGCGATAAAGAATTTGAATTTAGAACGAATTATTTTTGTTTTATTTAGTATGTTGCTTTTCAGCCAGTTCAAATCATTACATATTGAAACAAGGTTTATTATTAATTTTAAGTGGTAAGATAATTAATATTCACATGTATCTACTTAAAATTCAATAATATCACATTATACATCATACATAATTATAAAATGATAAGGGTAAAATAAATATGTACTTAATATAAGGAAACTAAAACCTTTCAACTATCTCATACTAAATGTATGGGAGGGTTTCAAGTTAATTTTTTAGATATTTCTCGTTTTATTTTTAAAAATTTATTATGGCCATTTTACTCATTAGGTTAAGTACTTTCGATATCAGTTTAAAGTTTTTTGATATCTGTAATAGTTACGGAATAATCGCCTGTGCACACTTAACGATTACACCCTGTATACAGGTAAATTAGCTTGGAGAAATTTTTGCATATGTAGTGGTGTGTATATTACTCAGATCTTAGAGCGCGTTTCCACTATATCGTTCTGGCCTATACAAAAATGTTTCGATATCCTAACATTACTATTTAATTTTATACTTATTCCTAGCAACACTTTTGTTTTCAATAAAAACAAGTTTTTATTTGAAAGAAAATGGTTTTGACTTTATAAAAAAAATATATCATTCAATTTCACGTCCTTGAGCAAACGACAAGGCGACTACCGTGAAACAATAAAATATCGTGTCCATAATAATTTGTTTCATAATTAATATTTGACCATAATAATTACGAAACAAAACAAATAAATAAATCGTCACTTGATAGTGGAAAGTGGAAACACGCACAAAACCAGAATAAACCAGTTTACGCTGTCCGCAGGTGCCACGTGCAGACGTTTGGTATCGTTAGAACATAAAATTCAAAAATTATAATTATTACGTATAGACCGGGAGATATTGACACAAAATTTCGAGTCATTTGTAACAGGATGGCGGTTCTACAGGGGTCTTAGTACGCAATGACAAAAAGAAAAACGATGGTGTGAACACTGGTACCGGCGGCTTAGTCGCGTGGGCGTTAGTCGAACTCGTCGGAAAAATAGCGAAAGTCAAACGATTTGTAACACAAAAATTTTAGAATTTACCGACAGCCCATAAAAAAGAAGTAGGCGGTAGTGTCATGCCATACTTTTCCGGTGTGACTTACAGCCCGCCATACCGACGCGAATGTGTTGATTTAAAAAAAAACAATTCAACCATTTGTACCAGGCTAACTTTTGCACAGGTAACCATCGTCGTGCAGCCATTTACGAAAATCGCCATGCCATACTTTTCGGACGATTCCAAATGGTCGCCATACCGCCGAAAATCTGCAAAAATTTTTTTTTTCGCCAAACTTTTTGTACCAGTATTGCATTTGGATTTTTGGAGAGTATTTGATAAAATGTGACCATTATTATATTTACCATACTTCTAGTAGGGGGAAAAAGTGCTGCCATACTTGAAAAATTAATTTAGTATTAATTTATATAAGTGAAGATTTCCACCACCTAGATCTTTGAAATTTTGTATTTATATTCGTTGAACCTCAAACTTACAGGAAAAATTAGTGCCATACTGTTACTAATCGTTCAAAATACGAATAAAATCTTACAATAAAAAAAAATCTTATACACATTCGCCACCTCCCACAGGTATGGCATTATCACACTTCTATTTATAATCATTCAGGAGTTGTTGAAAAAAAAAATTTAGGGTGGTACAAATGGTTCGGCGAAAAAAAAAAATTTGCAGATTTTCGGCGGTATGGCGACCATTTGAAATCGACCGAAAAGTATTGCATGGAGATTTTCGTAAATGGCTGCACGACGATGGTTACCTGTGCAAAAGTTAGCCTACAAATGGTTGAATTGTTTTTTTTAAATCAACACATTCGCGTCGGTATGGCGGGCTGTAAGTCACACCGGAAAAGTATGGCATGACACTATCGCCTACTTCTTTTTTATGGGCTATCGGTAAATTCTAAAATTTTTGTGTTACAAATTGTTTGACTTCGCTATTTTTCCGACGAGTTCGACTAACGCCCACGCGACTAAGCCGCCGGTACCAGCGTTCACACCATCGTTTTTCTTTTTGTCATTGCGTACTAAGACCCCTGTAGAACCGCCATCCTGTTACAAATGACTCGAAATTTTGTGTCAATATCTCCCGGTCTACACTACTACAAACGCAAAAATTTCTCCAAGCTAATTTACCTGTACGTAGTTTATAGATAATTCTATAGGAACACAGTGGTGGTGCAATACGACAAAGATTTACTCGAAGTGAGGGACGAAGCGAAGCAATTGCGATGCGAATGGTTCAACGATTACGAAAGACGGCTTCCAAATTATTGTAGTATTTGTTTATAAAGTTTATCTCTAGAGAACACAGTGCTGGGGCAAGCGATGCCAGCCATGGTTATTGCGATCATAATACGAATTTGCCAGTCAGTTCAATTATTCATGGCGTAAAATGTCTGGAAGTAAGGTATTTGGGACTATTTTAACGTATATGTGTATACATTTTATTATGGCTCTAATGCTGATTATAATAAAAGGAATTTCTATACATACCTCTAAACTTAGTTGAATATTAAACCACATTTCGGAAAAGTGTATATTATAGCAAAAGTTTACTCAAAAAGCACTTAAACAGACACTTTCTTAATCGATACCTACGCAAAAACGTCACACGAATATAACTTTGATATAAATGATTAGTGGTCCGTTGAAAAGTTACATTTGGGGTTGCATTTTTTAGAGGACGCAATTTTA
>CAJQZM010018024.1:0-10761 GCA_907164665.1 Colias nastes | reverse complement strand
GAGTGAATATTTTATGGCTCGGAAGGTGTTGCATAACTCCATCGATTTCTGACTTACATCTAACTTACTGACTGGTCAAGTTATATCACTTATATATCTCAAGTTACAGTATACGTGAAAATCTGTTTATGTATCCGTTATTCTTATAAAAATTGCTAGTTTAGTTTTTATTTTAAAGTTTATAAATAGGCTATGTAATCTCGACTTATCTACATACAAATATGTAACTAAAAAAAAAAAAGACGGGTTGCACTCCGGGAGTGCCGGCAGAAGTGAAAACTTGATTATTAACGTTCAGCATGTTTGATATTTTGGAATGGTATCCGTCTTACGCATGGAATATAAGGGCTAAAAAAAAAAATCCGTCTTACGCTTTTTCGATCAGGCCACGTGTCCTGACGCGAGTTTAAGATTTTATACCCAACGCCGCTAAAGAAGTTTTCACTTCAAAAATGTGTGCGTGTACTAGTGTACACACGTAAGAAGTCAAACTTTTTTATGACCTTATTTTTCAAAAAATAATTTACTAATATGCAACTTTACAGAAATACGTTGAATCACGCGTGGTACGGATAAGAAAAAGATGGCGCGTAACGGAAAAAATGTCGCGCGTAACGGAAAAAATGTCACGCGTAACGAAAAAATGTTACACTAAATTTTTTTCCAACCTCGATAAAGAAGTTTCACTTCAAAACAATATAAATAGGCTCCAACTAAAAGTATATCCAATAAATTGTGTATAATGTAAAAGAGTAATTTCAGTTATCTTACAATTTCTTATGAAGATTAGTATCTATAAATTATCTATAACTATACTTCGTATTTCTACCACCATAACTGTCACCCTCTGTGCAAAAAATCGTTTACAATACAAAAGTGACAACGAACATAGCGAATACAGATGTCTCTCGCACAGTGTGTAAGCCCCCAGTCTATTGTTATTCCGTCTCGCGACAGAATTGAACGCGACACCTCCACAAAGAAACGCTTGTGAATTCACTCGCGATCCTTATTTTATTGTAAATCTGTGACCGCACTGCCGACGAGCTAAGGGCGGGTATGCACGGGCGATTCGTGAGCGATTGTTATGTAAAAGAAACGCTACGAAATCATCTTGTTTAGCGATAGAAAACGCGAATTGTGATTTTGACAAATATATTTTGAATAGAACACTATCAGCCAACATTTGAACAAAGGTAATCTGGACTATTGAATTATGCGCAGATTTAAAAAATATTCTTCATACAATTTTTATCCAGACATAACTAAGGATCGACTCTTAGTGTGTTTTATAAAACTATCACCTATTTTATATAATTTAAAACTAGATGGCATGTTCATAAATGTAATCATGTTCATGTAATTGACTTACAATTACAAAAATAATGTAAAAACAAACCACAAAAACGCTGACGTATGAATTGCCTAAGATGTGTTTCCGTGGAATTGAAAACGCAGCCTACGTCGAAGAAATACCCAATGAACGTAAACTTTATCCGCTAAACCGTACCAGAGAAACGTAAATTAAATTTTTACTTATCTGAGATTAACATTAATTTGGTTTAGTATTCTAGCTGTAATCTTTATGGCTTTTTAAGGTGTTTTATCTTTTCAACACGCTTATATTAGCTTCACCTGTATGTATGTATTTGAATCCTTTTAACTCGATTTTGACACACTTACAATAATTTCATGAGTAAGCGTATTTTTTGACGTGACAACGTCTTATAATTCGATAGAGCCGGCTGCACGCCCGAAAAAACATGACTCATGCGGCGTTACCTCGCTCTGAGGCGTTCCATGTAAGGCTTGAAGTGCAAGCGAGAGCGCGGAACGAGCGACAAAGAAGCACAATCGTTGTCACGTTCAACTATCGTCAGTAAACCGACTTTACAGACAACCAATTTTTTTTTTAGTTATTTAAACTACTAAATATTTCTGAGACAAAATTTTCAGTGACAGTGTTTCTAACCAAACTTGACTTGATCGATTTTTATGAAATGTGTATTCAGTTGGTCAGGGAATATGTCGTAAACTATTTTTTATACCCCTAAGTGATAAGGGTGTCCTGGGAAACACAATTTGCCGGGTCACTTACTTAATCTATAATATTAATATACAGTGTCTTCTCTTACTTATTACAGTGTCCTTTTTTATAGCAATCATAGCTAAAAGTACGTATAAATCGAGTTTTGTATTACAATGCAGATATTTAAATATTTTATCTCAACACGTATACGGTACAGTGGAAAGTAGAGATTTGTTAAAGCTCGAATTTCTACTATCGGATGATCTTTTTATAATTTTACACATAAGTATACAGAACTCAAAATGTAGATATCATATATCAAAAGATTCTGTAAATAAAAATTGGTTTGAAATATGAAGATGTTTCACGCAGAAAATGCTGAAAAGATTGACAAAAAATTATGCAATATGGTCTATACATTTACTCATAGGTTTTTCTATATTATTACATATGTTGTTTTACTAATTCTGTTTTCGTAGTATTATGTGATACTGTTTGCGTCAGAGGGTGTACAAGAATCCCGCTGCGAGAAAAATTACAGTATGTTACATTGTTACATAGTGTTCTCTGTTGCAATAACATACAATAATATGTTATTTACTATTACATGTGTTTGATTTAGAAACACTAAAATTATAACGTTTATAACTAGAGAGCTTGAATAATGTTTTGAAATTAAATGAAATCAAAATGACGTGTATTAGTTAAACATAGACAAACACATAACAACGTTACCTATTTCTTATTGCGTAGTTTCAAAGGGTCGGTTAGGACTTAGGGCTCATATAGGGCTATTATTCTACCATTGTTTGTGCTTGTCTATGCCTATTTATATAATCTGTAATTAGTTCATAGATTCAGACCAAGGACACCGGGATAATACATGTTATAATCTTATTTGTGACACGCATGGATAAATTCAAGAAATAAATACCAATAATTTATCATTTAAACGCATAAGGATTAAAAAAATAATGTGAAATAACGTTACAGATTTTCTTAGAAAAAAATGTTTATATTAAAGGAAATCGAAAAGCTAAAACGCCAATTTAATTAATATTTTTTTCATTTTGATACAAGGAAACTGTTTGTTTGTGTTTACTGTTCAAATTGTTTAATGAACTGTTCACAATATTCTTCGTTGATTTCGTTCATTTTATTAAATGCTTTTATAGCTCTACTTTATACGTATTTTTAGAAGAACGACTTTTCGATTGAATTTTGTAGGATGAATTTAGAGTGAATGACAATTTTAATTAGCGAATTTAATCATAATACCAATTATAGAAACAGTATTCCAAAATCCAAACTAAATGCTTGCGATATAACTCACGCAGCCTATTTTCACGGCACAGTTGGATAAATTTACAGTAATTAGTCATGAAACCTAAAGATTAGGCTCTAAGTATACCCTTTCAGATTGGGTCAGGATTTCTAAACCACTTATAAATTTATTATAATAATTTTCATATAAATTTTATTCGCAGACATCATTTGAAAAACATGCAGTTAGATAAGTATAATACACATTTATGGCGCAAGTTAATGCCTTTCCTCACATAAAAAACTCAATTTGAGAGTGAGTTTAAATCGCGGAGGTCTGCGGAGTTAGATAAAACTTTATTCTTCGCAACTTTCTTACTTATTCATGATAACTGCGTTTTATCTTTAGTGACCGTTGGATTCACAGCATTTTGAGGGTTCCACTGTCCACAACAAAATGTTGACATCTGTCGAGTTGCCCCATCAAAGTGCGTTATTTATTTATTTTTATTTCAAGTGTGTGGTTCAAAAGAGATAAGAGTTTTTCACTTATCATTAAAAGCATCAAAGAGATCGGACTCCACTTCTAGGAACTGTTACTGGTTATTGTTGCCAGTAAATTAAAACTACTAACGGTTTAAAAGTCTTTATTTTAAAACTATTTCTAACATGTTTAGCAATAATTATTGTACAAAGCTTCATGTATTTCATGAAGCATTGTACGTTTCATATCTCGATATATTTGTAACTAAATCTCAACCATATAGTTATTGAAAGAAAGTTCCTTTTCTTATAACCAAAGAACAATACAAAAATACACAAGCAATAACCGAGAAATTAACCCCACTTTGAAAGCATAATGAAGAGATAATAACGATAGAGCGGAAAAAGATAAAATTAATTAGGAGCGGCTTAAAGCCCCTTGCTTCTAATTGCTTGTAATATTTACATTAATGACTCTGTAATCGACGCTAGAATTGAGTCATAAACTGAAGGATAAATATTTACTAGGGATTAGATAATAAAGGACTTGAAGGAAAGACAAGTGATAACGTTTATTTAATAAAAAAGGATACAATTTAGATTTTAGTACTGATGAGTATATACTATTTGGACGATTAAAAATAATAGCAATAGATAACGAAATTATATTATAACAGTGATGATAAAACATATACATACGCAATAATTGCGCCTGTGTAACGTAGTAAGTGGGTAAATACAACCCAAAAACATAAAATTATATAACAACCCAGTAAATTTGGGATTTTACTGTGGGAATTCGTTTTATAACCAGGAAAAATTTTATTGAGAGCATTATCATGCAAGAAAACACGTGAATTGGTAGATTTTACATAAAGTTATTTTTTTTAGGTTGTCGCCATGGTTTGACCAAGAGGTAATTTTTCCTTTGTATAATATTTAAGTAAAAATTTTCTTATTTTTCCCACATTAGCAGTAGAATCTTATACCTTGCACCATACAAATGTACAATAATTTGATATCGAGTTGTTACAACCATTTTTATATTCTAGCAACTTCTTTATTATTTTAATTAAGCAGTAAAAGTTTGGAAAGACACCGGTTTTACGTCTTACGGCACTTTACGACTATCTCGCGACGTAAAATTATTTATGTGTTTTATGATCCGGTTTTATATCACGTTCCATTTATTGACGGAAATGTTAATATTTAAAGTGATTTGATGAACGATTTTCATGCGAAAATTTAATGGTTGTTACATTTATGGCATGTTTTGATTACGCTCACAATTAAGATTGGGGTATACAGTTTAAACTTTGTATTTTCTTTTGTTTTTACCCAGATATTTAGATTTAGAAATAAACCGTGTTTAATCCGTGAAAAACTCTTTAATTTTTAAGTATAAGCTTTGGTTTTGTTATTTTCCGAGCTTCTGCCAAGTTTTCGATACTTTGGCATCTCAGTACTTGTATGTTCATGATACCTACTTGTGTGTGATCTGTTATCATAATATTAATATGATAAGATAGTTCTTGGAATACTAAACTTGCATACGATTTGGATGCTTCTATTATATCTCTACAAATCCAATAAAATTAAATTTTGCGTTACAAACGCAAAATTATAATTAGTATGCGGTAACATTTAGACCTGTGCATAAAGTGTATTATAAATTCTGTGTATTCTGTTTGCAAACAATATGAATCGTATTTAAAAAAAAAATGTATTTTTTGCTCACATAAAATAGCAAGCATTGTAGGTGCAGAAGTGATAGGTCGAATAAAATAAAGCTTTTGATCCGACTTGTAAAAGTAATAAATACGTAAAAATATATTTTGCAAGCATAATGTTACACACAAACATACTAAAGACGACTCAGTAAACAATGTTATTAATAAGCTAGGTTACAAACCCTTTAGTTAAATCGTAGTATAATGGATGATATGAGACCTCCGTCACTCAATGTCTGCTCATTTCGACGCTAGAATCTATTCATTTAATTGTTTTACTTGTAGCCTGTGTTATATTGTAAACTATTTGTAGTTAATAAGATTTCTCGATCAGTCTTATGAGATGAAAGTTTTTGGTGTAAATGATAGTTACTTTGCTCATTTTAAATTCAAATTGTGCCTACAATAGATTGTATTTGAAATTATAACATACACATGTCTGCGTGTGTTCTGCGTTCATCACCCACAAAAAAATATCTAGCAGGAGTGTCGTCACCGGTTGGTTTAGACTAAAACATTATGCTATATTTTCATAAAATGTTTTTAGACTAACCTCAGTTACTGGATCAGAGCTTTCGAGCTTTTTGCAGAGGCTGGGTTCAATTGCTATATTTAAAATAATGTTAAAACTTGTTTTCATTAAAGTTGTTTTTGTTTCAATGAAGTGTGCTTTCTTTCTTTAGGTGTAATAATCGATACCTACATATAAGACATCTCTATAGGTAATACCGTCACGTCATGGAGTAAGGCGACGATTTTGGTATCTTCGAATCTTGGCAAAAAAAAATTAAATTCTTACAAGTGTGCACAGCACACACGCTTTTTTTTTCAATAAAAAACTTCACCAGTTGTTACATTTTTCTAGATAAATACATGGGACATCCAGCCTCTTTATTTCACAGTCAATTGTCGTTCTCAATAACTCAATTGTACGGATAACGGCTCTCGTTGAACTCAGGGAAGGATTAAATCGCAATCGTAACAATTAGAGCGGCGTATTGATCTTGTAATAATTGAATTTTAAATCTGTTTCAGTTTATACGAATTGATAAATTATTAAAGGGTATTAAGAGCACTTCTGAATCTTTTTTAACTCTTTAGAAATTGAATTAGACAATTTGCGCTGTAGTTTTTAAAGTGTATTGGAAAGTTTAATCTTTTGAAAATTTACATAGAGCGCTTTAAAATATTTTATTAGTGCTAGAAACGTTGATTGCATTTTATTTTTTTGTGTGTTACGCATCAAACTTGGTAGTGAAAGTTTACTTGGTTATATAGCCTGGGCTATACCTCTGTCTATCTCTATATTCATTCGTACTTATTTTCATATAGGTACATTTTATCAGCTATTATTGCGTGAAAGAGTTACAAACATACATGATCAGAAAATTTCAAGTTAATAAGTAATATTAAGTACGATATGACTGTATAAGTAGAATAGAAACAATCTGTATA
Organism: Colias nastes; assembly: GCA_907164665.1. Classification (NCBI taxonomy): domain Eukaryota; kingdom Metazoa; phylum Arthropoda; class Insecta; order Lepidoptera; family Pieridae; genus Colias; species Colias nastes. The sequence continues at coordinate 3,801 of CAJQZM010018024.1, read as the reverse complement.
TAAAAAGAATAAGATAAAAGGGAATGTGAGCATCAAAGAACGGGAAATTAAAAGATGACATTTTGTAAAACAAATGGAAATAATATCGTTGTTCAAACGGTCGATGCAGACGACTACGAATCGTATTATATTTCATAGAACTCTCAGCGGACTAAATGTGTTTTCTTTTTAATTTTTAAGTGCATTTCTTCGCTTGTACTGTGGATGTATTTAACTGAAAATTGACACCGTTTTCGTAAGAGTTCTGTGTTGAAATTGACTTGGTGCTTTGGTAAAATGTACTTACTGACGATAAATATTGTTTTTGATTTCAAGTATTTCATAATGATTAACACATCAAAACCGTTTTCGTGAAATTTTATATTCTTAATAAGAAATTATTTAACGTCTTGTGTAACTTTAAATGCTATTTACTATTTAGTAACTAAAATCGAAACTCAAACACGTTGTTATAAATTCACACAATGGGATTTTCTTAATAATCAAATATTAATCACTTCGTTACAAGTAAAGTTTGTAGACCTGTTTCGTGGTTCAGTTGAAGTTGTTCCAAAGTTCATAGTTCGAGTTATCAAAGATTATTTTGACATTATTATCGCAGTTGTTCTGTATTGTATACAATAGATTTCGAGATATGAACTTTAACCTACTCCTAGTATCATAAAAGCAGAATTTGTGTTTCTTTTCACTCAGATACCACTCGAGTGAAACCGCGGGCTCCTTCTAGTAAAATAATGAAGTATTTAACTTTTCATCAATCGGGATTAAATTATTCTGTATCGTCACTATATCAGTACGTACTTGCATCGTGCCGGTTCAAATGCTGAAAAATTAAATTGACAAATAAATCGCCGCAAATACCTATGGTAAGCAACCATTTTAAAACTATCGAGTACGGTATTAATAAAAATAATTTTACAACTACAGTCAAAACATATTGATTTCATTTAATTAAAAATGAACAGTATAATTTATGTTGCATTATTTTTTATTTACCAATTAAACTTGCTTTGGAAAATTCCCTAAAATTTATAGAATTAATCAATATTTCTTCACGTTAAACAAGACATATTAAGTATACCAATATCTACAGTACAATCATTAACAGCTAGTAAGCAACAAGTAATATGCAAGTATTCAGCTCCTTACGCAGGCTTTACGGGGAATCTCTGCTATTGTGAAACTGAGCAGTTGGTCGATCCATAATATTGGCTAATTAGATAGCTTTGGTAGTAGTAATGGTTGTTTTTTTGTGTTTAGTGATGCTTTAAATTTGTTTTTATTTTGAAGCGAAGAGTAAAATTTCATGGCAATACCACATGGTATGTCACGTCATGGAGTAAGGCGACGATTTTGGTATCTTTGAATCTTGCCAAAGAAGTTTCACTTCTGAAACGTGTGCTCGGCACACACGCTATTTTTTATTGGGAAGATTAATACTTATAATTTAACACAACTCAAATTGTTTTTTATTTACGTTTTGTGAAATAATTGGACGTATTTATGCAAAAAGGGACCAACCCACATTTTTTGTGAAATTGAGTTAAGTACACAGATAGTGTTAAAAAAACGTTTTCTACCTTCTCAAAAAATTTGGTAGAGTTTTGACTACTGTAAGTACAGTTTTTTACATGTCAGTTGCGGAACCAAACCAATTTCGCCAACTTTCATTATGCAAGATGGAACCAAAGTTGGTTGGTTCTATTTTAACACAAAAAGTATTCAAGGTTACCAGAACCAACTGACTTTGGTTCTTGTTTGCATAATGAAATTTCTCGGCCTTTAAGTTAGCAAATGGCTTAATTCTATGTTGAATTTCATTTATATGTTCTATTTATTTAACTTTAATCATGTTTTTATTATAAAAAGCACTAAATAAGAATTCTCAAATTGATATATTACAATTTTACAAAAAAAAAATGTATCTACTTAAAAGTAAACATCTATTACTTCAAAATCGGGAGTCCCGGAAAAGCCATTGATATTATCTTCTACAATATCTTTGGTCTTAATTTTTATTTTATTTTTAAAAAAGACTTTTTTAAAAAGACTAAAACAAAAGACTTTGTCTTCACAGATCTCTTCAAAATCAAAAAAATAAAATAATGAAAGTCACTACCACGAAGACAGAAGAAAGCAGAAGATGGTCTATTGTATCTTAGTTAAATACCAAAGTAGTGTCATTAAAGTGAAACAAATATATCTATTTTGATATTATTACAATATTATCATGATCTTCTTGTCCTTAATCCATGTTATTTGGAGTCGGTATAACATGGTTTATTTTTCTATTCTCCTGCCAAACATCAGGGCATAATTTACTCTTTTTTCTTTCATAATGTAACTTTGCACACTAACACCTCTTTCCTTTGGCCTTCCTCTTATTCAGCATCCATCAACATTCATATCCATCACTTTCTTAGTCATATGCGTGTCATCTATCCTCACCACATGTCCGTCCCAATTCCCTTCAATCTTGCTGTAATAAGACCAGTTTAAATCTTCTTTTTATATATTCAATCCCTACTTTATCCATTCTTGTCACCCCACACATCCATATCAACATTCTAATCTTCGCTAAATGCAATCGTTTTTCCTCCATCTTCTTCACTGCCCAGCTTTCCAATCCATAGAGTACGACAAGTCTAATCAAGGATTTTTATATATTTCCTGTTAACTTTAAGGGCATACGTAAGTTGCAATTAGTTCCAGCGAACTTTCGCTGTATTAATTAGCCTGTTTTGATTGGATGCTTAACGTTATTCTTTAATTATGGCAACAATAAAAACCAAAATAATTTTGCAATAAAGAACCAACCCACAAAAGTGTTTTTTTGCAAAACAGAACCGGGCGGTTTTTCAAGGATTATTTTGTTAAAATTTAATAAATATCCATGTATCTGGTATCCCTAGATAGGATTCAATATGATACATACGCTCAACAACTTTTTTTCTCCAAATTTTACAACATATAGTTTTTGCAAACGATTTTCACAAAAACCTCATTTTCTCGAAATTGATTCGGTGTGGGTTGGTCCCTTTTTGCATAAATACGTCCAATTATGCCTACATTTTAAGCATGACATTTTAAACATTTAAAGTAGTAAAAAACTTTGAGCATGAGGCGGACAAAATGTAGACAAAACTTCATCTTCATCTGCACTGAACAAGATAAATCATAGTTCAAAAAATAACTGCATTTAGCAAGGATTATCACCCAACACAAGATACTAACACATTTCATTCTTAACTCCATACTTTAGCACTCAAAACGCAATATCTTAGACAATGCTGCCATGTCTGCGGCCGACACATCGTTTAAGCTGATATTGTAAAAGATTCTTTTGTTATATTAACGTGAATTATCTTAGAAAAATTATTTTCAATTTAGTTTAACATGAAACTAAATTAGATAGCTTTTAAATCAGTATATAATATACCTACTAGATACTTGGATAAAATTTGCGTTTGTGCTAATGATAATTATCTATCTGTATTCAAACTCAAACATTTATTTATTCAATAAGACTTCTTCTAGAAGCACTTTTGAATTTAACAATAAATATTTTTAACGTTAATATTACATTAAAAAAATATATTATGTCGGTTATGAATGAAAAGATAGTGTGCCTATTTATATATGTATTTTATTTATTGCTTACCCCCACATGATCAGACCTTGCAAGGTCTCTTGACCCTAAAAGGTATTTTCTATTGACATAAACGATTTTCTCTCGAAGTCTCTCATGCGCATATTAGGGTAGAATGGGGTAATGGGGATCACTTAAGCAAGAATTTAAAT